>CM069441.1:148257993-148372254 GCA_035610835.1 Ophiura sarsii | reverse complement strand
TACTTATGCACTTATCACTTATCAATTGCATCCTGGCCCCGGTCCCGCGGGATTAGGGCTGGGTCGTACAAATTGCAGTTGTGACATCCTGGGTACAGTCATGTACATCCCTGCCCCCGTCGTCGCCGGGACAAAGTGTACAGTCCCAGCCACCCTTACCCAGGACAAAGTGGTTCGCCACAGCAAACAGTACGTCGTAGGTCGCTTAATTTATTTTTGCAAATTTCTATGTGTTTCCTTGTGTTCCCTATGTGTTATTAGGCTTATTCCGTCAAGCGCATCGCACCACTAGCTTATGTATAATACTATAGCTACACCGAGCAGTGTATATAGGGTACACAAATGTACATTTGTGTACCCTATAGGCTAGCATACGTCCCCTCTACACGCCCCGGCTAGCGGGGGCACAGTTTGTACGTCCCCGTACACTCCCCCGCATAGCCGGGCACCATGTTTTGTACATTCGTGTACAGTCCCCGCATGGTCCCCGTCATGTCCTGGGGGCTGGGCTTTCAATTGATAATAAGTGCATTACTTTATCCATCATGGAAACTTCTCATAAATCATCACTCATAATACTTAATAGGCCATTGTCCTGAGTAGTTTGTTGGAACACAGATAGTCAAAATAGAGAAATCAATCATTTATGTAAAATGGCCTTAAATCTTTGGATTTGAGTTTCATTCAGCATCTTTTTATTAAAGGAATGGTCCCGCAAGCACAACATTGAGCATTATTTGTTAGAAACATAATTATCGAGCCGAAGTTACGTAATTATATAGAACAAAACACCGTACTAGTCACAAAAATGAATAAAAACTGCCATCACTCAACATGCACTTTTTAAAATTCGCGGCGATTGAAAGTCCCGATGTCGATGACGTCATGGGTATCGGTGCTCAAATTTGCGCATGTGTATTGTACAACTATGACATCATCGACACTGGGACTTTTGATCGCCGCGAATTTTAAAAAGGGCATGTTGAGAGATTGCGGTTTTTATTTGTTTTTGTCATAAGTGTGGTGTTTTCTTCTATATCATTACAAAAGTTGGGCTCGATAGTTATATTTCTAACATATAATGCACACTTTTATGCTTGCGGGACACCTCCTTTAAGAAACCTGTTTTTCCTGGTTTAGAAAATGTAGACTGTTAACACGTTTTGCGCAAGAAAGGTTTTCCTTTATTATAAGCTGATTCTGGTATCAACAGGAAATTGCTGGTTGCTGGTGATCTCATTACCATATCGTGCAAACACACAATCAGCTGTAACAGTGACTGTGTCTTGACACTTCCGAAATACCTCTTTTTCTAAAACTGGAATCAACCATGTAGTGTAGCTAAATTCTAGGGGAATTTACAATGTTATTAATTAGTGGGTGAATGCCGGTTTTGATGTTTTTTATTAGCATAGGACGTAAAGGGGCATTGAGAGATTGCCGAGAAAACTAAAATTTGAAAACAATTTGTTTCAATAGATTTATGTAATGATTTATGGAAAAAAACGGTTGAATGATGGCGCTAGTTTGAAATTTGGTAATTTAAGCAATTTATGTGGTGAGTGATCTACATCAAAATTACAAAATCATGACATTTCACATGATAGACGGCAAATTGTCGATATTAGTTAGTATGCTGAAGTATTACGTAGGTGCAAAAAAAAATGATTTCCAGAAAAATTGAGGGCGCACTCCCATACGTATCTCTCAGTGCCCCTTTAAAGAAAAACACACACTGATGACGATATACATGTACATGTACATGTACCTTTAGACTGACAGCTCAGCCAGTAGGGAGGTCACGCTGCATGTCATATGTTGTTATACGCAAGAAAACAATGGAGTATCAGTGACTGCAATATTTGCTAGAAATAGCTTCGGAAAATGGTCTATTTGGGCTTCTCAAAAACTGAGAAACGTGTTAAAAATCATGTAGAATTATAGAGGAGGGTCAATAACATCTGCAGAATGGTAAAATGTATAGTTTTAAATACGTTTGGTGACCAAATTTATGTCGTAAAATGTTGGACAATTCACGTTTTGAAAATCCGTGGTCTTCACAATTACAGGAATCCTAACTCATTCTAAACCTCACCAAATCATGAAATTAACCCTCGTCTACCAAAAAAGTCCGTGTACGTATTGCTCTATCTGCTTGGAGATAGCGAAGACCACGGAAACCTCATAGCTTTATATCACGGAATGAAATCTGCCATAGACATTACATGCGAATATCATCGTACAGATTTGCACAGCAGACCTCTGTGTAGGGAGTGTTGACAATAGCATGACAATAGCAAGGTCGTTTGACTATTGTGTTTGTGCATGTTTGTGACGACTGACCCCGTTTAACAATCTACATAGCTTTCATATAGGGCTTGGGTGACCTAACTATTGACTGAGCTGTATTATATTCACTTGAGTTAACAGTAAGGCTTATATGATAATGTGTCAACTGGTAGGATGTCAACTGCATGTATCATCATTTTGACAGTATTTCAGGGTTATAAATAAGGCAAAAACTAACAGTAATTTGTTTAAGAAATGGGTAAGTGATGTGCTTTTTGTTCATGAATAGATGTAGATGTATTTGCTTGCTTGTTGGGTAAGCGGGGTCTATAAAACTATGAGGCTACATGTATATTGCATGAGTATTGATAAACTACATGAGGGACAAAATGGGTTTTTGGCCTTTTGGGCAGTTATACAGTATACTGTATACTATTACATCGCCTTTCCAGAATTATCAAAGTGCTATAATTTACTACCATAAACTGGTGAATAACAGCATTAGGAAAGTGGAAGTCACATCACATATTGAAATAATAGTGATGAGATGTGAAGCTTATAAAGGTGTGCATTACTATATTTACTTTTATTGTCCATAGGAACACACAGCATGGGTTAATGGTCTACTCAAGAAGGGTCGACATCGGCCAATTGGAGACCTACGCAAAAGCCTATCAGATGGACTTATGTTGGTCACTCTCATTGAGATTCTATGTAAGTACAAACAAATTACAGGGTGCCCTAGAATGATTTATACGGTTTGAAAAAAATATATATAAAACAACAGCAGCAACAGTCTTAAGGCCAGGAAATATAAATGTTTGATTGTCCTCGTCCGCCCGACCCTCATAATCATTCCGACCCAAAAAACACAAAAACAATTACAAATATTAGTCGTAAATCAAAATGTTTAATTTTTTTTTTTTTTAAGTGTTGAGAAAATAAAAATACTCATCAAAATATTTAAGATTTTGTTCCCCGTTTTGGTTACCACAAGAAGTACATCTCATTTTACTTGGTACCTGAAAAAAGAACAAGTGAGAAAAAAGAAAAGGAAAAAAAACCTTTTCCCGACCGACCTACTTACCCAACTTTTAAAAGTGATCTATGGACAATCAAACATTTATTTTTGGGGGCCTAATGCCTGTCTGCAATATAAGGCAAAAACAAAATGTTGTGTTGCCCTCAATTGCCAAAATTTTTAATTCAGGTCGGTCGGTAGGATTTCTTTTCTTTTTTTTCTTTTTTCCAATTTTTTTTCTCCAAAAGATTAGCTTAATTATAAATTAGATGTAAAATTGGCATTTATCACACCAATTTAAGAGCTCATTTCTGGTACTTTTGGAAGGGCTGCAGGGGCAAGATGCTCCCTCAGCCCTCCACCTACCGGCTACTACCCCATCTCACCGTAACCACTGCGTCTTTCTTTTTTTACTTGTATACCTGTGAACCTATAGGGCGTTGTACTGTCTCTGTGCGAAAATGCTTTTAATTACCATGGAAATCAGCACACGCATAACTATTGTGCTAGCCTATTGTGTCAAGAACCAGCAAAGGAAGCTTTCAAGTTGTGGTTGCTTTTTATGGTGAATTACACAAAATCATTCAATTGGAGCCTGTCAAATGTTTAGCCACTGAGTTCCATTGCCATTTCTATACATGCCTGAGAAAACAATGCATTCTTCGGCTCCTTTGACACAGGCTCACTTGGGTGAGAAAAGGCTTGATAATTAATCTTGTAAAGAAAAAGAAGCAGTAATTAGGTAAAAATTATTTTTTGGAATTCATTTATATAATAATTCAACATCATTTCTACAATTTAAAAATTGGGATATCGTTTGTTTGGTAAAAACAGTTGATCATAGAAACACTTGGCCCTGTTGTGACTAAGCTCAAACTTGTAAAAAAATTAGAGAGAATGAAAATATTCCATCTCGATATTATGTAACAAAGCCCTTTCTGTTTTGCATGTAAGCTTATTATCCTTATTAGGCTCTGAAAGAGTCAGAAATGTAGCAACATGCCTCAAAACAACAAGTTAAATATTATTTACTCCATCTCCAAGATTGAGACGTTGCCTCACTCTGAGACTAGACTAGTAATAGTACTAGTATACCAACTAGTCTCTGGCCTCACTGAAGGGGGGGGGGGCTTTCTCTTTTTTATGGCTTATTCATTCCATCATGGATACTTCCATGATTCCAAGTAGCCACCATCACATAAAGTACACCCCAACTCATTATCGCACAAACTTTTTTTTTTTAAAGTGAATTCACATGGAAAGTATTGTATGAAATTAAATAAGGATAACGAAGTTAGTTGCAATATGAAATAAACACAAATTCAAATGTAATTAATTATCGCACAAACTTTGAACAAATTAAAAGTGCATTATTATGGAAAGTATTTTATGATATCATTTGGAATTAAATAAAGATAACAAAGTTAGTCAATTTGAAGCATGCATGAAGTACAATGATTACACAAACCTTAAAAGTTAGCAAATTAAAAAGTGCATAGCTTATAGAAAGTATTGTATGATATTATATGGAATTAAATAAGGATAATCAAGTTCGGCAATTAAAGGCATTTTGAATTTCCGTGTTGATGAAATCAATAAAGCTAACAGTTGGGTTTATGAATCTATTTTAGGCCGATACAGTTTTCAAAAGAGTAACTTATCAGGTAATAAATATGATCATATCTCCCATAACTACAGGGCTGTCAACTCTCCCGCATTAGGCGGGAGTCTCCCGCATAGACACTCTTTCTCCCGCACTCCCGCATAGCATATATAAACTCCCGCCTCAAAAATAAGTCAAATAAAAAAGGGAAAGAAAAGAAAAGGGAAAGAAAAGAAAAGGGAAAGAAAAGAAAAAGGAAAGAAAAGAAAAGGGAAATAAGAGAGGAAAGGAAAACAGATGTCTATCGGTATATTGAAAAGGCCTAGTTGCACCCACTTGGGATATCAGTGGCGTATGTCCAGAAATATCATTCTAAAAGCCCATTTCAAACCAAAATACACATTAATTATAGCCAGAACTGAGTATATAGGAAAAAAATTTGCGCGCTTCGCGCTCATGTTTTCCGGCAAACAGGTAACCCGGAACTAAATTAATTCGGGTGGGGTTGGGATTATACTTATTCGGAGGAAATTAAGAGGTTTTTTAGTAAAATTCTTTCGTCAAGCGGGGAAATCAAAAACCAAATTCGTCGAAAATAGTATGGAAAATCATGGTCGGAAAATAAATAAAGAATGAACCTAAAGAGAGGGGTCATATATATAGCTTTTTGGGGAACCATTTTCATATTTCGTTCTAAAAACGCTTAGAAAAACCCAAAAGAACCGTTCAAATACGCAAAAATTTCTGCTCGCTACGCTCGCATCATATGACTAAACAGTTTCAGTTTTAATCGATCTGGATAATTTTTTCGCAATTCCTTTTGGGGGTCAGTGTTCTGACCAAATATGTCTGATTTAGTCGTGGGCCAAAGAGATTAGGAACCAATGATCTATACTACTTAAATCAAGAAAAAAATCATCTTTTTGCACAACTTCCTTTTTCTCGCATAGCCTATAATGAAATAGCTGTCTAACTTTAGATAAAAAGCCAATATTGATTGGAAATGATGGCATTTCAATAGAAAATCGGTCAAAAGTACACACCAAATTGCCCAAATGGGTTGGAGAATTGATTTTTATCTTCAAAATTATGAGGGCGGCACATGCCCCCCCCCCTCAGACTCCCCCCTGTCCGCGTTAGTTACCGCGGTAGGCGGTGCTATGCACCTCTTTGGTTACTCACAATAGTTACTCACTATTTCAGTTTTTTAACCTTGATTTTCCCCCCACCCCCTATACAAATAACCTGGCACCGCCCCTGGCTGTAGGCCTACCTTTTGGACTGTGCGATTTTTTTGGACTGTGCGATTTTTTTTGGACCGTGCAATTTTTTTGGACTCTCCCTCCCAGCGAATCCCAAAAGTTGACAGCCCTGCATAACTATAGCTCCAACATACAAATGTGATAATATGGTAAAATTGTGAAGAAATGTCTTCTCTTTAATTTGAGATTACATGTGAAGATTGATTGAACTGAGTTATGAGCATATAAAGTGTATATTATAAAAAGTAAATTGTAAAAAGTTACTTTGCTGAGCACTGTACATGTTAATTGTTATGTAATTATACAATTTAGAATAACCAAGTGCCATATAATGATATAATGACTAAATATTGTTCTTTTTACTGAAAAATGCACCATTTTGGAACAATCAAAGCTTGAAAGGCATAGCGACATGTATAGAATAACCCTGGAACAATTCTCTCACCATGCAGAAAAAAACACATAAAACAACAACAAAAACAAAAATGTTTTTTTTCTTCACAATTTGAACCCCAAAAGGTGGGTATACTATTTTATGTAAAAAAACACTGTTTTGTGTGCAATATTTTACATTTAGATCGATTTTTATTTATAATAATTCGGAGCTGACAGCGTCCAATGCGGTCAATTTACACAGGAACATGGATGCTCCCCTCGCACTGCTCACTCCACTTTATTTTGGTCCCACTTTGGACACCTAACTTTTATATCCTGGCTAAGGCACTGCCATGCAGCATGCACTTAATTTCACCATGCATATATTTTGTTAAACAGAAAAAATGCATGGTAAGAGAAGTACAAGGTATGCTATTCTTGTTTATAACTAGACAAAATGTTGTTGTGCACAACTTAATTAACCATAGTAAAGTGCATTTGGTACGTAAAATAGACAAATCAAAAGCTACAGGTATTTTGGATTCAATTGGTGTCTGACTCAAGTGTTATCTTTTCTCCGGTAACAAAAGTTTAGCCCTTTTTAAGTCACAACTTTTTGCAACCTTGGTTCAATCCAAAGAAATTCTAAATAATGACAATCATGTTTTGATAACCTGGGCCATTGAATAGAGTACCTGATACCTGCATAATTTTGATTTCACAAACTGAATGAGGAGAAATATACTAATCCGTGTGAGCTGGAGGGAGTAATAGTACCCATAATGCTTTGGTTTGGATATTGTAATGCACACGTACATGTACTCCCATGATCTAACACTGCTGGTCCACTACACAACTGTTTATTATTTGGTAATTATAGTCTGGAGCATTTTATACAACATTAATTGCTAGGATATGTGCCTTTTTATTTGGCTCTTTTAAGAATGATGGAATATAGGTTCCTTTTCCTTTTGATATCATGTAGAAGGTTTTCTGTACTTGAAGTCAAAGGAGACTGGTTTGCCACCAATGGTGGTGTAGCTAGGTTCTTCACCAACAACTTATTTGACAGTCATATTCCATGATTCCCCTTGTCAAATGAACCAACAGAGACTCCCTCTCTAGCTTTGCCACTGGTTGCCACCACCATAGGATTTGGGCCATGGACCCACTGACACAGTATAATGCCACATAGTGTACTCATCTTTTGAGAAAGCAAACTGATGAATATTCATACAGATATGATCCTACCCAGGTGAAATGAACAGAAAAAACAAGGAATGATTGTGTAGTATGTTTCACAATTTTGGTCACTATTGGTTCCAATTTCTCTGGTGTTTGTTTAAGTCTCCAAATCAAGATTAGACAGACTATTCTAGTCCGATATTTGAAATGTGGTCTTTGTGAATTTAACTAATGCATTATGGGATACATTAAATGTAGTATGTGTTTATTTTCATTGTTACTATTCAGCCATCTTGATATTATTGCTCAATCACTTAGTATGGTACTTTCTCACATTTCTGCCCTGTGTCCTGGTGAAAAATCAGGTCCTGTCTGCATTGGAATTTACATGGTGGTAGCCTATTTTGATACCAATGGGTCACATGATATATGAAAAACAATTAATTAAATAGAACCATTTCTATGCACATGTATTGTAAACATGGTAAATAAATATTTATGAGGAAAAGGGAAATATTGCAGTCATACAATTATTTGTTATCATATGAGTTAGTTTAGGGTCTTTGTCCTTGGTCACTTTGCATATGAGGGTATTTGGCATTTTTTGTTCCAATTTAATATCAACAACGTACAAGATACCTGTGGTGTGCCGCTGGAGATTCAAAACCAATACCCATTTTTAGGGGTGATTTTGGAAAAATCGGTACCCATTATTAGGGGTTTTGCTTCATTTGAGACCAAATGTTCGCAAATTATCGGGAAAATATACCTAATTTTTGCAAATTTTCACGAAAATAGACCCATTTGTAAAAAGTGACCCCATTATTAGGGATTTCCAACCAAAAATCATACCCCATGTTTAGGGATTTTGTGCCCAAAAAGCTACCCATTAGAGCGGCACACCCCCGTATACCCTCTTAGGCGAGTACCCCCCCCCCCTCGGGCTTACATCATGCCTTATGTCTGCATTTGATGTGTCTTGTTCCAATGGTGCACTACTTGACACGAGGGGGCATAAAATGATACTCTTTGAAATCCCTGTGTCACACTTAATTACACATTAGTAAATAGTAATAATAATGTGTGACGTGTGCATTAGTAAATAGAAGTACACAAGTCACTCAGTAGGATTGAACATTTGTGGTAAGAAGTGGTGTTTACCAAAGTGGAAGTAAGTAAAAGTAAACAAACTTATGTATAAAATGTGTAGTTGCCTTTAAGCAAATGTGGAAGTTAACCCATCATAATCATGTTTTTGAATGTTTTACCTTTCATAGGACAACTCTACCATCAAATGTACATGTACTGTCCTTTTCCTAAGTTTTCTTTTCCTAAGAGCCTTCCAAATGTTAAAACTACATGGATCCTGTGACTTGCAACAAAACATCTGTTTCACACTTACTCTTATGCACTTATCAATTGCATCCCCAGCCCCGGAGGACCCGGGATTAGGGCCGGGACGTACAAATTGCCCATGTGACGTCCCAGCCAGGGTTCACAGTAGCTTCAAAATTATGTGGTCCAGTTGGACCCCATATCCTGGCAACTCTCAGAATTATGGAGTCCAAACAGAATTTTTGGGAGTCCATGAAATAATGATAAATTCCCTAATTATGATTACTGTAACACAAGTCCTATGAGGCCACTCAAAGCGAGATCGTATAATTTTTCAAGGAGGTTAAACACACACAATATACTATATAAATTGACATATCAAACAGAGTTTTGAACTAAATTATCAATAAAACGTTCATTACTGATTAACAATATACAATATTTATATTTATCAAAAAAACATACAGAAAACTTCAGAATTAAACAATCAAATTAATTGTTGTGCATTTGCCCTGAACGTACCACCCCTATTGCCAAATTGAACCGGCCCGTGTCACCCTGTGCCGTGTCACTGGTCAACACTTATTATAATACATACAAATCATTTATCTCTTTTACCAACTGTAGAGTACTCGCAATTCCTGCACGTGCACACACGTATATACATTTGTTTACGAACAAGTATCTTACTCTTGTGGAGGAGACGATAATGGAGAATATCGTGCTAATTTGGTCGTACACATCCCATGTCAGCTTCGCTGTGTGTCTGTGTATATGCACTGATTTGTTTTGATACTAACCCTGATAACACATATACGTCGGGCCGACGTCGGGTTTTGGTCGGACCAAACGTCCCAGAGACGTCGGCTCAGAGGTCGGCTGCTCATCGGAATGACGTCGCACCGACCATTTATGGAGAAACGTCGGCGGGACGTTGGGCAGACGTACGTGGGGACGTTTAGCCGACATTTACCCGACTCTATGCCGACCTATTTTATCATTAAAATATTAATTAAAAATGATGTTTTAATGCAAAATTAAATACAGGATCATATTTTCTGCAATTTTATGTGTCATATATTCATTGTATTCTTCTTTCGCAATTTATTTTTGTATGTAATTAAAGATTTTTAGATGAACTTACCTTAAGTTGACCGGACGAGGAATTGAACCCGGGACCTCTGTATTATAAGTCTGACGCTCTAACGACTGAGCCAATGAAGTAGTTGATAATGTCAGAGCGTTAAGTGTTAATATAAACAATTTTATATGACTAAATATGGCTTTATTAAATTCTGACTAAAATATGGATGAGATATTGGTGAAATAAGTTTGTAAATGTTGATATTGGTATGAAAAAAGCATAAAGATAATGAAAATAGTGAATTATAATGCTATATTATTTCAAGGAAGACCAACGGGTGAAGGTCGGGTTGCCGACGTCGGCAAAGCGTTGATAAATCGACTTGATACTAATTTTTCGTTGAAGTTATTCAGCAACCAACGGCCTGATCTAGGGCTGAGCTTGGCTTATTATCGGGACAGTAAGTAGTGTTTTCATCGTCGAAACTGATATTCCTGAGGCTGGTTAGAGCATTTATTAATCTTTTTTATTTATTTATGAGTTATATTGTTTAGAATTAGATACTCAATATTGTTTTTATTCAATAACGGATATTACTATAGGCCTATTAGTATTAATGTTAAATTGCGCGAGAATAGTAGCACCCATGCCCTGCCATGGAGTCCGTTACGTTTCTGTTATTCTTTTATTCTCATGCAATTGTTTTTTTCCCTGTATGTACACGTACATGTATTATATATGTCGTAGTTTTACATTATTTCTAAGGTGAAATAAGCTGGTGTACAGTTTGCCGATGTCATAGCCATTTTCTGGCGGTTCTCAGGGGCCTATATAGCCGATGCCCATTCAACAGTTAGAACGCCGACACGTTCTGTACTTGGTCTTAAAGCGTCAGTGGACTGACATATAATGTAGGCAATGTTTGACCAACGTAAGGCGGTCAGGCCGACGTTCAAAACATATACACAATAAGACTTACGTTAATGCCAGAATTTACATTTTTCGGCGACGTTAAGCCAACGTCAAATTGACAGCATTGAGCCGATGTTCTGCAGTTGGCCTAAAGACGACCTCCATACAACGTTATTGAGCCGACCATTGTAAACCACGTTTTTCCAACGTCGAGCCGACGTTTAGAGGACATTCCCAATACGAACCACATAATTACGTGTTTTTGCCGACCTTCAACCGACATCCATACAACGGTAATAGGCCAACGTACTTTATCCGACTTATACCCGACGTTCTGATGACGTCAATAGACTGACGTTTTGTAAGCCCATAAATGCCAACGTTATGCCGACGTTTAATAGACGTCCCGAATAAGACACGACGTCCAGCCGACGGTACTGACCAAAAGCCGACGTCGGGCCGACGTATCTGTGTTATCTGGGAAAACACTGCGCAAATGAGAAGTATTTGGGCATGTTGTGGACATTTTCGACAATTAAGCTTAGCAAATTTTGATGCAATTTCAGATATTTGTAAACTGCGATGCATCGTGAATTCGAGAGCGTATTTATAGTAAGTTGAATAGCCTCAAGCTAGGGCGTCCAAGCAAGACGCAATAACACAGGACATTTCAATATTAGGGCGTCCAAATCAAAAAAATGGCGTCATAGACGCCCGGACGCAAGGTAGCGTGAACCCTGGTCCCGGCTACAATAGTGTACGGTCCCCGCAGGGACGGGCACCATTTTTTGTATGTCCCGCTACAGTCTTGGCCCCCCCCCCCCCCCCCCCTTGGCCGGGACAAAGTGTACAGTCCCGGCCACTCATTTCCCAGGACAAAGTATTCATCCGGCTATAGTCCCAATGTCGCTTTTTTCTTTCTGCAACCATAACAGAATGCATTTCTATGTGTTCCCTATGTGTTATTAGGCTAATTCTGTAAAGCGCATCGAATCTCTAGCTTATTTATAGCAAGCGCCCGGGGTGAACATTTGTGTACCTTAGCGTACGTCCCCGCTACACGCCCCGGCTAGCGGAGGCACAGTTTGTACGTCCGCACTCCCCCGCATAGCCAGGCATCATTTTTTGTACACTCGTGTACGGTCCCTGCATGGTCCTTGCCATGCCCCAGGTCCCCAGGGGCCTGGCTTGCAATTGATAAGTGCATTACAGTGTAGATGCTTGACATTTCCTTGGATATTGATGTTTGAATGGGTTGGGTTAGTTCCTGAAATGGCACCAAACCTGTGAAAAGAGGGTGTGTCCAGTATCAATGTTGAAGTAGAGTTGATTCATCGCATGTCTAGATTGATACCAGATATGTCAGGCATACAAAGGTACAAATGGAACAAATAATCATATCAATAATATCAATTGTGACTGTCTCCTTAGTCTAATACTAGCAACAATACTGTGTTGATTATTCTGAGTGTGTGTAGTGTGGATTCTACAGATCTTATTGATCCTTGTTATTCCTAATGTATTTTTGCTGTATGGTTTTAGATCTTATTTGCTATGAATACATATTACCATAACAAAGAATAGATTCAGGGAGTCTACCTGTAATATTGAACAATCATGTCAATTACAATATCCTTCTCATCATTCATACATAATCCAGTATCAGTTGCATTTCTTGAGTACAAACTGTTCATCTATGAATGAGTTGACCAAAATATCCATGTTCCATCAAAACATTACAGTCTAGATTTATTTCAAATCTTGGAGATGGTATCATAAAACTTGAAAAGTTCCAGTCACATTTCGAGACTATGGTCTAGATTGGTATATATTGCACGCTTCCTCTATGGCTCTATACCAAGCAAGAATTAATAATGGTGTTACATTAGGCCATTTTTGCATTTTAACCCTAACCCGTGGCAGTGGGGATGGAACGAAGAACAGGGGGAGGGGGTTAAATAAAAAATTCAAAAAACTGGTATGTTGGGCCTTCTGACAAATGGCTCTTTAGTCCTAAATGTTGCATGCCTCTTAAATAGGTAGTGAAGTCATATTTATGATTTTTGACAATGACAGTTAAACGCTTGCAATAATTGAACCTGCTATCATTAACATTTTCATCTTTAGTGCACCTTTCATCAACGACTTTTGAAAACTATCCAGAGTTCAAGAATTGTAGTCAAAGTACACGCACCTGAGTCCAAAGGTTTTGTCACATTATTATTTGCATTGTAGTATTATTATGGTAACTTCTAGATAATCAATAATATATCAACGCAAGAGTCACAATTTCTGGTCAATAAAATACAGAGATATAATAAAAATCATTAATTGATCATTTTGTTGCGGATGAATACACCCAAATGTTGACATCATCGACATTAGGGCCTATATATATATTAATATGACTATCATAAATATTAAAGCCAAGTCGGTTTTTTAAATCTATTGTGCAAATTGATCAGGTGCAATAATCAACTTTTAGAATGTGGTATATTCTATCTTGTTGTCCATTCTACTGAAATAGCCAATCAATTCAAATCAAGTCTTTTACGGGATTGCAAAAGTTATTTAATAAATGTATTGATTTATGAATAAGGATCCATACCAAAGTTAACTCTCTGTCATATTACAGACAGACTGGTGTGTAAACAGCTATTATATACCTGCTATCTACTGATGATGACATACTTGGCAGTGTGTCACTCAGTAAGTTCAATTGAGTATTGATATTCTGTGTGCAGAGTGCAGACTGCTTGATGAATTATGACCAAGCTAAAAATGTATTGTCAATTTTTGTTATTAAAAATAATAAAGGGGTTTTAATGGCTTCTTTCATTAGGTTTTTGATTCCACAATTGAGGACCCTAGTGCTAAAAGAGGGTTAAGTCACATTGAGAAAAATGGCAAAAACTGGGTTTCATTGTGTCCATGTGTGGACTTGACCCACTCGGGTTTTACCTCCCATGGATTCTTACACAGCTTTAACGCATGGCTTAACTTTAACATTTGAACAGAGGGTGCAGAGATCCTCCTTGTAGCAGAAAACTGATACTAACTACAATTTCACAAGATTGTGACTTAACCCTCTTTTAGATCTAGGGTCCTCAATTCTTAGTTCACAATTGGATGTTTCCTCCACACATCACCCACATATTATCTGAAGATTTGGTATAAACAATAAATGTGAGCCTCTATTTCTGTGGAATGATAGGGTGAATAGGGCAACTAGGGGATGAAATAAAATGACATATGCTGATGGAAATGATTCTAATATAAACACTTATTTATCACCTAAAAAGAAAGCAATGATCAGTCCATTGTTGATTCTAACTGTTAAGGTGTGTTTTGCTAAAATACCTCAGGTTATTCATCTAACTGGTACAAATGTACAATGCAAGTCAAGTTCAGATTTTAATTTTTGACCCCAACAAAATATAGATTTCTAACTCTTAGTGAAAACTTATCAGTTCCTTTCTCCCAATTTCTGTAATTATCAAGACCTGAAGCTGATTATCTGTCTGATCTGCCATACAGCAGTTACTGCCAGTATGTACATGTACCAAGTGACCAAAATTAAAAGCGTATTAACATTCAGTGTTTTAAATTAAAATCAATAGTTGCAATTATTTAAAGAAGCACTAATAAAACAACATCATACACAATAGCTACATATGACTTTTTGGGCAAAAGCTTTCTCATTTCAACTCATTTAAGCCAAGTTATGTTAGGACACAAATGTCATACTTACCAAAAATGTATCTCAAATCAACTACATTGGGTTATTGCCTTTTTGGATATCTCCAGCTCAATCTCTAGTGATATTCATAAGATAAACACGACCACAGATTGTATAACACCTGTTTCAAATGTGGCCTTTTTAGGCCCAAAAAAAAAATGTTTGCTTGTCCATAGATGGGTCAAAAAAAGTTGGGTCGGTCGGTCGGAAAATCTTCTTCTTCTTATTTATTTTTTTAAACATTGGTTGTTCTGGCCCTATCCTAAACACAAAAACTAGCATGCACCACTTTGAGCCTTATCAATGGCAGGCTAATGGCAATGGTTAATTTTAGCATGGTTTAGCCCACATTTGATTTGAAATAACCAACATATTTATACCCCATGACCCACAGCATAGCGTTAGAAACTTTTATCTTTAGATCCTAATTACTACTATTAAGTTTTATTCTGTTCAAAAGTATAACTTTTTTCATGTACCATTTCTGAATTATTTGGTCCTTAACATGGAGGTGACATGAAAAGGGTATTGGCTCACATGAGGAGTAACGTAGGGTTCAATATAGGTCATTCAAATGAATGTTTTAAAAAATTCAACAACAAAAATTCAACAAAAATTCAACAAAAAAAGTTTTTTCTGACCGGTCGGGACTGCCTCACACGGTCGGTCGGACGAGGGCAAGCAAACAACTTTTTTTTGTGGGCCTTATTACAAAAAGGAAACATCATTTTTTTTAGGAAAATTATGAATTTTGAATAGCAGGTTTGAAAGACATGGTCATTGAGCTTTTAACACCTTTTAATGATAGCACCTGCACACATGGTTGCCAAATCCATGATTTATTCACCCAATTTAGTGCATTTTGAAGTCAAAGATTGATTTTGAAATATTGACTATCTTTGAAACTGGTAATTTACATGCAATTAATTGTTCACGCTTTGCCGATTTTCAAGTGTTCTGCATGGTGTTTGATTTCGCGATTTGTCACATAGAACTAGATGCAAAAGAAATATATGTGTGTGTGTGGTAGCTGCTTGGGCGAACATTTCCACCCTTTATTACATACAGTATTAAAATTGAATTGAAAGGGCTGTGTTATGCCTTAATTGGGCAACTTGTGCAATATCATTTGGCAACATTACTTGCCCTTAGGAGTAAGTGTTGAATTATTCAAAAATAGCATTTTTATTCTGAATAGGTTTCTCAGGTGGATTATTTTGCGAAGTTAATTTAATAGGCGGTTGTGATAGAGTTTCCTGATTTCTCATTTCACCCTACTAAATAAAACCCCTAACTCTAGCCCTAACCCTTAGGCCCAAAAAAAAAAGTTGTTTGTTTGTCCACGTCCGACCGACCGTGTACCTAGGTGCCGACCGTATTACTTTTTATTTTCGATATTTTTTTTAAAACAACTTTTTGAGCAATTTGAATGGCCAAACGGACCGTTTTTATTCCTTATTTCGTACGATATCGTCATTCTGGTATTTGCAACACCATCCCCAATGCGCAATCCCGTGTAAACACCATGTTAATGCATGAACTTGGCACCCGCGGGACTATTAAAAGGACTAAATGAAAATCAGTGATCGCACGTGCAAGTGATGTCATTTTTATACTAAAAACGCAGTGTGAGAAAATATGAAAAATCTAGTTACAGTTAATATTTGTTCCCAAAATGTTGCTCAACGGCATGAATATTAATTTCAACATAGTATAAAACAATCTTTGGGGTAGTTAGTGCGGGGAAAATAGGTTTAGCAATACTTTCACGTATATATTTCTAGCAAAACTTCAACACAACGTTATTTCACTTTGTGCAACATTCAATCGCAATGGCGGCGTCCTACGGTATCTGCGCATTGCAAACTCAGTACAAAAATAATATTTGATCGAGTTTGTAGTGTTGCAACCAATGCGACAATATTGGAACTTTAAATTGACAATCTGCCCCATCCCCAGCAGGAGAAAGAGATCAAAATCAGCAGTGTGAAGAGTATAGCAACAATGTCGCAAGCTTATGAAAAGTGAGGTGTTTTGGTGTGTGTTTGGACTTTAATTCACAGTATTCATGCCGAATTTATATTCCCAAATACAATATCCGTATTAAAAAATATTTTTAAAAAAATTAAAAAATCCGACCTACCGACCCTACCTTTTGAGGACCCTCTATGGACAAACAAACACCTTTTTTTTTGGCCTTACCCTAAACCATAACCGTAAATCATACCACAACTCTGCCAATGGCTCTACTGACAGGCGTTAGGCGAAAGAAACAAATTGTAATGTTGTCCTCGACCGCCCGCTCGTCAGATTTAGGGCCGCTCCAATTTTTTTTTTTTCCAGATTTTGTTCCAGATTTTTTCCAGATTTTATTTTTTCAGATTTTATTTTTTCAGAATTTTTTTTAAATTTTTAAAAAAAATTTAAAGTTTAAATGGCATTGAATAACATGTGCGACTCTTTGATTGCAACTTCTTGTTGGCTGAACTTTGAGCTTCCGCTGGTATAAGAAAATTAAAAATTAAAATAAAAATCCGCCCGCCCCTCCTCTCTGAAAGCTGTGGAATACAACATAATTACTTCTTTTTTTGGGCCTTATGGTTGCATTCCAATTAGGACTAGAATATAAATTTGTTTGGTTGTCTCCCACATCTCTCTTCTTTTAAGGAGAAGCAGGCAGGTGGAAAAGATATTTTATTTATATTTTTATTATCAAATGATGGATAATAACTACAAAAAGGCCTTTAAATAATGTGCCAATCATATTTTACTACATGTACTTCACTTGTCAACTGTTTAGTGTTTAGAATATGACAAAAAGAGGATAATTTCAAAGCAAATTAATCTTAAATCAAAGCCAGAGCAGCGAAAATATTTTCTTTATGGGAACTATAGAAATAAGTGAATAATTGTTGGCAAGATTATTCTACATACAACTTGCAATGTGTTAGGGTCAGCTCCTAGATCGAGGATACCTTAGCGATGGCAGGCGCGTAGCCAGCATTGTCATTCCGGTGGTGGGGGGGGGGGGGGGGGGCAAACATCAATATCGTCCCTATTTTTAAGAGAGGACCAGACGTCGCAAAAGGAACACAAAACACAAAAAGGTTGCCCCAATTTTTTTTCTAGTCATTTACCTCATGAATTTCACGTAAGTGGGGGGGGGGGGTGAGGTCAAACAAATTTGCAGTTAAAAAAAAAAATCGCACAGTCAAAAAAAAAATCGAACAGTAAATGTACTACATGAACAATTTCTCGTCCCCATTTTTCCGCTTCTCCGTCCCCATTTTTTTTTTTACACTTTGTCAAAAATTTCGCACAGTCCAAAATTTTTCGCTCAGTACAAAAAAAAAGCATAGTCAACAAAAACCGCACAGTAAATGTAAGTATGAACAATTTCTCGTCCCAATTTTTCCGCCCCTCCGTCCCCATTTTAGGTGTCCCCATTTTAGGTGTCCATTTTAGGCAGTCTGCCCCCCCCCCCCCCCCCCCCCCCACTGGCTACGCTACTGAGCGATGGGCAGTCAACAATGGCAGCACCAGCAATAACATTGGGAGGGGAGGGCAAAAACAAATCTGGGATGAAAGAGACAGAGTTGGGGCACATATACCGGTAATAAGTATTAATGTCCAAATGTTCTTGAAATTAGCCTAATGAGGCTGATCAGTTTGTCACGAACGGACATTTTTAAATGGATTATTAACACAAACTACTTGCACTTATTCAAATGTTTTATGTATTATGTTGAAGAGTGTCATCAACTTCATTGACATTTATTAAAATGTTGGTGGGTGTGGTTTGTTACTAAAAAAGACACAGTTAAATATTTGCGTCACGGATGGACAATATGTTAACCTTAAACTGATCAGCCTCTTATTTGGTCTAAAATTAGTTTCAGCTAATTTATGGTAATTTTGACAGTCAACATTTTTAATTGTTTGCAAAATGGGATGGGGCTTGAAAATTGAGGCCTCAGAGAGGTTTGTCATTTATCTGACGTTTTAGACATTCTGAAAGCCACATAGAAATAGTATAATGTAAAAATGTGACTTCTGGAGTTACCTTATATGAACTAAATATTATTTCTTTTTTTACTTACAATTACCTTTTTATCTCATCCTTTCTGGGAATGCGGATTTCATAGCCCTGGCCTGATCAAAACATTTATCGAAATTACCTATAGAATATTGAAATGAGGGTAGGTTACTCTTATGGACAGTAAAAACTTATTTTACCAAATTTGAGAAGGGGGGGGGGGGATATTGCAGACCCAAAACAATATTGATAAGTAAATTTATAACACATTTTTAATGCAATGCACCATATTATAAAGGAAGCTGTAACAGGAAAAATCAAAACACTATACATCAGTATCTTTACTGAAGAAAATCAATTTTCAGATATTTTTTTCAGGAACATATTATAAATATGAAGCCAAAGACCTTAAATGGGCATGGTTTAATTGGTACCCTTTTTCTTTAATGTGAATATGGTACACATTAATACTCACTTTCCAAATTTCACTTTAATATCAGAAATACTGTATGAGTGGTGACACTAATTCACAATTTCTTGAAGCCAATCTTCCCTCTTAAAAAGCCATAATGGCACATTTTGGACCAGCAAGTTGACAAAATGTTCCTTCCAAGTTGATAAAAAATGAACAATGATCTTGTTTTTATTGTTTCGGAGAACTAAAACTAGCCAAGGACAATATTGTGAAATAGTGTTAAGTTTGGATTGGCTTGGTTCCAAGCATACTGAGATAGTATTGCATTGATTATCTGATATTATTCAATAAATGACATGAATGACTAACAAATCATAATATGATATTATTGCTGTTATTAGAAATGTCATACTATACTTTGGAAAGTGAAATATAATAATAAAAATCAATGATATAAAATAATTGTTGCCAAACTTTTGTAACCTGATTTGAGAGATGAGAAGTAACCCAAGAGAAATATGTGTCTTACCTGGAACTATACAGCAAAGCGAGGGTGAATGTCGATGGAAATTTGTTGAATATGAAAAAATATTTTGGAATTTTAGTTCCCACTATAAAACCCTGATGACTAAAAAATGAATAAATAATATATAGACTCGGGCAAATATTTTTATTTGAGTTTGACCAAATTATGAAAGCTTTTCATCCATTTTTTTATTTTTTGAAAATGTTCCAACAATTTCAACAAAATAGCTGCTTGTGCTACCCATGTTTGTGGCACATCAACTTCTACTGCTACAGAGTTAATTGGTTGTAATGATATGGTTTTTCTATTAGTCTATAGCCGTCTACTTCTCTTCCTCATGAAAGTGAAACATACAACAGCATAATTTCAAAAAGAGCCTTATTGGGCTACTATCAGCGTTCGACATAAGCGGTAATCCGGGCGTTTTTACGCCCAAAATGGCC
Organism: Ophiura sarsii; assembly: GCA_035610835.1. Taxonomy (NCBI): domain Eukaryota; kingdom Metazoa; phylum Echinodermata; class Ophiuroidea; order Amphilepidida; family Ophiuridae; genus Ophiura; species Ophiura sarsii. The sequence continues at coordinate 148,352,029 of CM069441.1, read as the reverse complement.
GCCGGAAAACCTAAAATTCAATGCTGGTTATCCGTCGGACGTCCCCCCCCCAAAAAAAAAAAAAAAAAAAATTTTTTTTTTTTTTTTTTTTTTACAATTTTTTTTTCAAAGCCCAAAAGTATATAAAACATGACCTTATGATCCAGATTTGACCCGAAATAATTCACTTAATACCACATGACCCACACCATAGCTATGGTAATTTATAACTTAAGATCCTACCTTATAAAAATACATTGGTAGGTATTTCATAATATTCTGATTAAAAGTATGACTTTTGAGAACCGTTTTCAGTGTAAAAAATACCATTTATTTATTTATGAGTAACATCTAACTAAATTTAGTAAACTATACATGTACATTTTGCTTGTTATGGCAATAGAAGTGTTGCCTGTAACATGATGCAGCATTAAAAAGATGTATAATGTTAGAATAAATTATTTCATTTTTTTTTAAATTAATTTTTAATTTGACATCAAAAAAATTATAACTTTATTTCTTATGCATGTGATCTGGTCAAAAAAGATGTTTCATGTATGTATGATGGAAATAATAACACATAAGTTTTGAATACATTGTAATATCATTAATACACAGATTTACCATTTTGCATTACCACATCACATGCATATGAACCACAAAAATAATTTTTCTAACGTCAATTTGCAAATAAATTTAATATTATTTTATTGTTATATATCATGTAACAGGCAACACTTCTCTTCGCATATTAAATGGAAATATACTAAATTTAGGTATTTTTCAATGTTAAATAATTTGCTATGTACATGTAGACTCTTAACCTGTTCGGAACTCTGGCCATTTTTCTAAGAAAGCTGTATTTTAAAGCGTACTACCATATGGACCATGTCGTTTATTCGTACGATGCTTCGTTAAGAAATTACAAGCAACACTTCTCTTCCCAAGAAGTTTCAAGCAACACTTCTCTTCCCATATTAAATGTTAATTTACTGAATTTAAATATTTTTAGAATGTGTCGTGTGGTATTAAAGATTAAATTGCAGAAAATTTGCTTTTTCGTTGTTTATACAGGTCTCTGAAATTCCTGAGAAATCTTGACTTTGGCGGATAACCAAAAATGTTGGCGGATAACCTGATTTTATATCATGGTTATCCGCCGGATAACCTGATTTTTTTCCTTAAGTCGAACACTGGCTACTATCATGTGTGAGATAGCACTAATCTATCCATCACACTCATTGTTTAATTTGATTAGTCTGATAGGATTTGCGTCAATAGCGCCACATGAGTGATTGGTTAATTGTGCTTTATATTGATTGATGTTTTCCATGATTGACTATTTAGGGAATTGACTATAGTTCTAATAGGATTTCTTGGATTGTATTTGGGGCATTGATTGGTGGTGAATATTCTGAGGAATGGCGGCAAGGGGTTTTCCAAGTCGAGGCGGTAATAGTTGTGGCATTGCTTTTCAAGAGCACAAGATTATACACCGGTAAAAAGGTTCCCTATACAGGTATAGATAGATTCCCTGCTTGTAAAATGTGGTTCACAAAATGTCAATATTTGCACTTGTATTGTTCAACTTTTTCTTCTTCTGAAGTTCATTGTTCATGATGTTTGTTGAAGCAGGGAGGTTGACACTACCTCCCTGATTGACGTATATAAAATTCATACAGGGTAACCCTGAAAATTCCCAGAAATTAGCCTCTAATTGGAAAACTGTTGCAGTGAACCAATTTTAATTGGTTCACTGCAAATGAATTAAATGGTTTAAATGGCAAATGGTTTAAATGGTGGGCCATTTAAAAATGGCCGCCAGAGCTCTTTGTAGAGAGTTACAAGTTTGATTTGTAACCATTCAGTTCATTAACATTGTTAATGTCTGTTGGGCTATTCACATTTGCTATTTATATACAAAAAAAAATGCTTTTTTCCCTCAAGATAATTGTGTTGTCCTGACTTGTCCATTTTCAAGGCTTTCACACAGATTTGAAAAATCTCTGATTTGTTTTGTTGTTCAAATTCACAAAATTCAGTAAAGTTAAATAACCTCAGATATGCCTCATTTGTCTGCTTCCCTACCATAGTCTTATTAATCCTCTCATCATAGATGTTATGCTTTTTTCAAATCTTAGTAGATAATTATCTACTATTACATTATGACTAACCATTTACACTACAGGAATAATGCCCATTGAATTTTATTATAACTGTCTGACTGTATAGGTTTACATTCATCATCTATTCAATGCATTGTGCCACAAAGCATCACGTTGCTATGGCAAAGGTCATACATGCGTGACCTTTCAAAAGACATAATGTAAATGTGAGATTTATTGCAACGGAAATTAACTGAATACACAGAATAATTTGTATGGTACATAGTTAAATTTGTGATGCAGTAAGAGTAGATAAAGTAACAGATTAAAATAATAAATGGGAATTTATAATATTATATAGCAAAACAAACTAGTGCACTAGCATTTTTTGCTAAATATTGTTTTGCCCCCCCCCCCCCAAAAAAAAACCACCAACAAAACCCACCAACACACACAAAAAGGGGGAAAAGACAACAAACAAAAACATCCAAACATCCAATTTTCACTATTCTTTTTACTAATGAGTTGAAATAATATATCCAAGTGAAGTTGATGGCACTCATAATAAAACAGATGAAATGAAATTCAAAGGCGTTGCATTCACCACACCACCAACACTTTGACAGGTAATCGTACTTCTGAGTAGTGAAGTAAAAAATAGGGCAAAAATAAGAGCATCTTTGACGGGGTATTTAAAAGTGCGACAGGGAAAAATCAGGAAGAGGTGGCAACAAACAAACAAAAACACTTAAAAATGATTTACTATTACTGTGGAAAAGAGTTGAAGATCAAGCATTAAGAAAAATATTTATTTTGTGGGATTGAAACCAGGCAATAGCAGCCAGAATTCTTCAATTTGACAACAGTTAAGTAAAAAAAACAGGCTAGCAATTTGCATGTAATTATCATATTTGAAAATATGTTTATTGATGGTTAATCCCTGAAACACCTCAAAATATCACATACACCAGAGCTCATTTTCCTACGCTCATCACATGTACATGTGATATTTGCAATTTTGTTATAGATATCTGGAACTATACATGTGCATGTTAAACCTGCAATTCAAAATGCAGATTTAAACAAATTGTGTCTGATGGAGTTGGTGGCCTGTGCAGGATTCTTTACTTTCAATCCCTAATACCCAACTTATGAGATCAAATGCATGTAATGAGAATTGGAAGTAATGAGCTATTGTACGTATTTATGTTTGTTTCCACAGTTCACAGCAAGATATCCGGTATCCAGACAAGGCCCATCATCAGAGCACAACGTCTTGAAAACATCCATGTATGTCTGAGATTCTTAGAAGGGAAAGGAGTGGAAACAAAACATCTTAATCCAGAAGGTGAGCATCCCTAGAACTAGAATTCAACCTATGGACCTACAGCACATATTTACACATATTCTCCAGGACACAGTAGGACACATAGGGGGGGGGGGGGCACTTCGATCAGCTTGCTGCGCATGCTTGAAATTTCACAAAAAGGCCGCTAACCAATCAGCCATGCGGTCGAGCTTACATATTGTGCACCACGGATGTCTGTTGCACCGTTTTTTTGGTGTGAGGTTGACCTCATGTGACGTGCGTCCATTTCAACTTTTGACACCTTCGAAGCTTTGATATTTAATGTAACACTTTGGAGACCAGTGATGTGCATCTTGCACCATCTTGGTGATGATGTGCAAGCCTGGACTTGTAGGTGTTAAAACAAATACTGTAAAGGTATGAGTGTAAAGAAACAAGAATTGGGTTAAAATGTGCCCTTTTCTTAGAATAGTGAAAACAGTACCATAATGAAGCTAAATTATACAAATGGATTACATAATCATTGCAGATATCATTCATTCCATGTAGTACACACACATTTTGGGGCATTTGAACCATGTTTAAGTTTTTATTTGCAAAATAGGGTATTTTCAAGGAAAAGTACATTACAAGTTCATTATTTCAAATAATCTGTAACCCCCTCCCAAATAGAACATTATGTGGTCATGCCACTGCACTGTCAATCGGCGAATCTTGTAAGTTGTACTGTACAGCTCAAAAATTCATTGAATTCATTTGATATAATAGATTATTTTGTTTTTCATATTTATAGCACACAGATGCAAATAGATTCTTTTTACTACATGTATTGATTGAATATTTGATAAGAATAGATGATGCTATTTACACTGTCATCAAATTTGAATATTTGTGAAAAACACATTGATAAAAACATCTGTACTGATTTATGATATTGATAAGACTGCCATTTGCTATTGAGGACATTAATATTGTATCTATTCTGGTGAAAGAGAGAAGAGTTTTCACTACTGCTCTGAGGGACATACTGAATTGCTATGTCTCACAGCCACACTGTGAAAGTAGTCCAGGAAAGTAGAAAACTGAAAGAGCACTTGGACTATCACAATGCATAAATCTGGATATTATGAATGCCTTTGCTTAAATCACACCCAAGGTTTATCTGTGGAACGGAGACTTGGACGATCAAAAAAGCCGGCAAAGACTCGTAAATGGAACTTTTCAAAGTGTGATGTTGTTGTAGATGGATTTGTATCACCTTGGGATGATGATATAAGAGATGAGTCTTGTCATTCTCAAAGTGGATGCAAAGCTGGCGATAACGAGGTGGGGGAGGAGAGAGATTTTCAGCTGACAGTTGAACCAAATACCATTGGAATAGGGGAGCATCTGAGATGCGACACTGAATTTGGTCCGAGAGAATCCCTGCCAGTGTTAAGATTAGGACCGGGTGAATTCAGAAGAGTGTCACTGCAACTATATGAACCTGGTATCTCTGAATTTGATGGGATAACCTATCAAAAAGAAGATCACTTGAGTACAGATACTCAAAGGGAAAACAACTGTTCACTATTTCACATGGATTCTGGCAAATCTAACAGTGAATTTCAAAGTGGAGATGTGACAATACCAGCTATTCAGCATCGTAACGTCCCAGTGAGCTTTAGGAGATACTTCTACTACATAGGGTCTATGAGTATTATTCCAATACTACGACATCAGTATGCTGATACCATGCTCAGTATGTAATCAAGATTTAATGTGGACACTCAATGTGAACTATATTGCACCAATGCACTACCTCCCTCCCCTCTGTGCAGTGACCTTATTGCATTGTGCCTGGGATTGGCTCATAAATCCATATTTGATCATACAGATAAATATGCCATTGCATTAGACTTAGAGTCTCATAAATGATGTTTTACCCCCATATTCTTACCTCAGAACAGTCTTAACTTGGACAGTGTGGAACAAATTAATTAACAATGTTTCACTTGTTTCTAAATTGGTATTCTCTTTTACTTTTACAGAGGTAACCGATGGCAATTTGCAAGCTGCTTTGGGTGTTGTTAGTGCCATCAGGAAAAGATTTGAGGTAGGTTTCAGTCAGAATAATGATTCATTCAACATAGTGATCAGGGTTGTAGCCAGAGCATTTTGAGTGCCAGGCGCAATATTTCGCTATTTGGTTACACCATTCTCGCGGCTCAGGGGCCGGGATGTTTTTAGGCTTTTTAATGCACTTTGAGGGTTCCTGCCACATAATTTCTTGTTTTATGAGGCAGTTTAATGATTTTATCCACAAATTGTAAAAAAAATGAAAAGGTGACATTGCTGATTCACCAATACTTTCAGCCCTCAAATTAAGAAATGATAAGGGCATGGCAATTTCAGGCAATTTGAAAGGGGCACAAGGCAATTATGTACTTTTCAATGGAGTAAAAACAGCCAGAAGTTGAGGGCATCGAGGCAAGTAGGTGGGGCACCGACGGCAGTTGCCTTCGGTGCCTTCGGTTAATTTGAGGGCTGCTTACAAGCTTATATAGCACTGTTTTACAACATCATTACAGATTGATATTTTCTTGAGCCATCATTAATCAGTAACCCTAAAGGCCTAAACACATTCAGGGTAAATCTATAAAACAACCCTAATTTCTTTAAATCACCGTTTTGGATCCCTATTATTATGCGCAGACTACAATTGGGATCTTTTTTCTCTCTAAATTTAACCAGATTATACATATTTTGAAATACTTTTTATTTTTGTATTTCAATTTAAAGTTGTAATCATTATATTAATTTATATTCACACAAATTTTGCATTTTTCATATCAACAGACCAACTATACCGGTAATAGTAGTATCAAGAATGGTGGCTCTATTACTTCAGTAGATAGGAGTGATAACAGCAGTATGGCACCAACTACAGGAAGGGAAGGCAGTATACATTCACAGGTTTGTAACAATTCTCTATGTCATACTGGAATCAGGAAGATGGATGAAGGGAAATTATATAACAATGAGATGGGATATAGGTCAATGTCAGATGTGAAATCAGTTTTCAAAGGCGCATAGGAATAGAAGGTGGTATTTCACAGGTTTGTAACAAAACCTATGTCATACTGGATGTAGGGAGATATGAATGAAGAAGGGAAATTAGGACAAATGGATGGGATGTTGTAAAATGTGCATTCAGTTTCGAAAGGTACATGGGGAGATAGAGAAAGGCGGTATAAATTCACAGGTTAGTAACAATTCCTATACGTCATGGTAGATGTGGAGAGATGGATGAAAAAGGGAAATGCAGACGAGGGATTGGGACTAGGTCAATGTTAGTCTTTGTCGCACAAATAGTTATTCTATCGTGTAAGCAGTATGTGTCAATCAAACACTGTTTTACCGCCACAAAGCCTTGATGAAAGGCTAGGGCAATGTGAGATGTGCATTCAGTTTTCAAAGGCACGCTATAAGCACATCACCTATCAGTATAAATTACTCTGGAAGCAGCATAACTTAATCATGTTAATCAGTATGGAATGCATAATCCAAATATTCACAAAGTACCAGAAAATGTTATTTCTTTTAATCAGTATTTGAAACTCTCTGGCATAGCATATGTGTCCAGTTACATTGAAATGGAAATGTTGTCCGCTAAAATAATATACACTGAGCCAAAAAAGAAACTTATAAAAAAAGAAACTTATACAATTTTAACAGATCACCAAATAATATTCTGTGCATGAAAATGTACCAAATGTGGATACAATACTGCAATGTATCGCTTTAAATGGCAGTCAATAACCAATTGTTTGCTTCAATGACACAAGAGAAATGTGCACTGCCCCTATGGTGATCTGTTAAAATTGTATAAGTTTCTTTTTTGGCTCAGTGTAGTTACACATATGTGTAGATACACAACACTAATGTAAAGCAAAGTATACCCAAGATATCATGTTGGTTTGTCCTCCAGAAAATGTCAACTTTTATCACTTCTTGACAATGCTGGGGACAATAAGATCATGCATCTATGTGATGAGATAATACAAGGCCTTTTATATTCACACCTTACCTGATTGTGGAATAACTCATTTATAATGATTTTTATACTGACTATAAATATCAGTCTCAAGGATCTTAATCTACAAAGGTTTTGGCCTTCAAAATTGGTGTCAAATATGTCAACAGGTTGTGATGTGTATTGTTATATCAGGATGATATAAATAAGTAATATTTATTTTGTGTTAGGCTACAAAGATAAAAACAACACCTGTCAGGTATAGACGTCAAAGCGCTTGATTAGAATAGTAGCCCAATTAAGCCACTTTGAAGACCATAAAATGCAATTGGGCTACTTTTTCATTCTTGCCCAATCTATTGATACTCTTCCCAGAATTACGCACAATATACTATAGTTCAATCAGTTCCAAAATGGCGACAAATATTTGTTTTTTAATCTATCCGCGTGCAAAGGTAATCCAAGCGTAAGCGCGAGATTTTGGCATACGCAAGCGTCACGCAAGACAATGCGCGCCATATTACGCCATGCGAGATTTTTGCGCGTGACGCTCTTCTGAATTCATTCGCTGCTTTAAACAGGTTTCGCCGATTTGGAAATGACTGAACTGTAGTTCTGATATTTTTGACCATTGATGGGTGTGACTATTTATTTCTTTTTTTAAAGTAATAACTTTTAAAATAATTTTCTTGTTAGGTAAATTAGCATTTAGCATACTCTTGTTGGTTGTCCTATTTCATTTCCCTTGAATATATGGTGCAACCAATGATATTCTAACCTATTCTGATCAAAGGCTATGATACCAAGATTTAGATTCTTCCACTTGCCATTTGAAGATATCTGATTAACATTCAAGTTGTACACTACATATTGCTACATGAACTATTGTTCATTGAAATTGCATTAATCCAACAATTATGGCATTGAGTTCAATAATACAACTTGACCATTGGGTACAATATACATCAATAAGGCCTAGAAAGAGAAAAAAATCTCTTTCACATACACGCACCGCATAAGTATGTGGAGTCACTTTTGCCGCATAATCCTACGCAATGAGCCCAATTTTTTTTTGGGGGGGGGGGGTTACTCCGAAAGGGGGAAAATTTGGCCATAAACCACAATAAAAATTGAATTTCTGCATTTAGCATCTATTTTTTCTTTAACCCCCACCCCCCCCCCCAAAAAAAAAAACCACACCATATCACATTGCTATTTTCCCAAATGAGACAAACTTTATTTTTTTGTTGTGCATAAGATGTCATTGTACTTCACATGAAAAAGCAATATGAACACCCCAGAACTATATTCCAATATGTCATTGTAAGAATGATTGAATCTCCGATGAATATTTGATTGAAACATTTCAATGCTGTATTTCATTTGTTATTCAAATAGCCATTTGTGACGCCGCATGTCAAAACCAGGCGAAATTGGGCAGAGTTAGGAATGGAGAAAAATGGTTTGGGGTTATTTTGGTCAATTTTGAGATTTTCATGTTTTCAAAATGCTAGTCATGTCAAAAAGAGCTGTACAAATTTCAAACTGAAATTTCATCAGGAAATAATATTTTTAATTGTTTATTCTTATTAATTTATTTATTATTTACTTTGTTTAATGCAAATTTTAATGGACGTTTTCTATTTTTTAACATTTCAGACTGTCCAAATTCAAAATGTTACAATTCGTCGCTGTTCTGACATACCGGCACATCACAACAGAATTAAGTAAAGTGATGTGCCGGTATGTCAGAACAGCGACGAATTTGAGTTAGAAATATCCGATTTCAATCAAACAAGTGGTGTTGTAAAGTGCAAAGCCCATATCTTTATAATACATTAATAACTCAATTGCCCAATTGTGCCTGGTTTTGACATGCGGCGTCACATATTATATAATGAACCAATGATGAATTATTTCAAATATGTTGGCATGTTCTTCATTTTCAAGTTGTGAAATCATCTACAGTCTTATGTATGAATTCATTTGAATATAATGTACCTATCCTGTTTCAGATCTCAGGCGGCAGTATGGTCCATACACCAAGAAGTATACATAATGGAGAGGCCAAAGGTAGATTTACAATTTAATCATTAAATCACCAAATGAGGTTCTATCTATTGGAATATCTTTAGGGCAAGGAAAGAAGACCAAGAAGGGGAAATAGACCCAAATGAGATCCATATCAAGTTTATCAACTTATTTATGGATGTTGTTTTTATGTGTGGGTGTTTTCTTCAAACTGGTAGCAATAATTTGAATAAGAAAAAAATGTTTGATTTTTTTCTTAATGGTTAGTGTAATTCTTAGATTAATAAACCTAACAAAACTAAATGCTACAAACTACTCCTACTAGGTGCAGGAAAATCTACCTCTGTAGCTCAATTAGGTAGGTACTGTATGTGTACTGTACTGCCACGCAGGGGACCTGGGGTCAATCCAGTGCCGTTTTCCCCAACAAATTTGCTGTTTTTTTCTCGCGCAGTGAGAATGAAATCAAATTGATCTAAAGCACCATTCACATACACTATGCATATACTTTGTTGTTTCGTCCCGCCACACACATTAGAATGTAGGCAATTGCATTATTGACTGAGTGATTTAGTTTAATGTGCTACTGAGCAATATTCAGCTAAAGCTATCTCGATTGTCATTGGCCTATGGCAATTAATAGACAAGTTAAGAGCAATTCTTGATAAGATATATCGGAAATAGAGCACAACTCATCACCCCATCCCAATGTACGTACGTTACAATGGCGTTTGTTGCAATTGAGCTTGATTTCTGTGTGAAATTGCCAAAATCAGACTTCTGACCTTTGACCAGAAATAACACAGCAGAAAACAAGCTAATCGTTCAGAAAAACGTCTGCACCAAATGTTGCAAACTTCAACGTAACAGTGTTACTAATGTTTAGTTTGATAAGAATACACTGAAAATAGAACAGAATATAAATATTTTGGATCATGCTCATTAGCTATGTGCGTAGGAACACTAAACAAGGTAATGAGGCACTGTCATTTTCATGTCGTAATGTAAAGTTACCCATCAGTTTTGTCTGCTCTCTGCTGCTACACCATGAATGAAACCGTTGCCTGCCTGCTTTGCTACTGATTTGTACAATATTGTGAATCTAGGTCAGTGCGCCCCGCGTCACGTTGATGAAAGACAAAGATGTTTGACAATGGTGGCAAGAATGGAATTGTGCCTCCATGTATATCTGCCTGGTGTAAGGAATGTGGAGCAGTTAAGAATATGGTGGAGGGTTTCCTTATTGACACACACAAAAATTGCACTTGGTATTAGTGTGCTTAGCCCATGTATTAAGATTGGTGAATGTAGGTAAGAAGTCAATAGATGCCCTGACGGCTCATATACATCAATATAAGTGTGAATGTCATGTGTCTTCAGACTGACAATCAAGATTTTGATGCGTTAACAATGGCACTCCACTGTGGTGGTGGTGGTGGCATTGTTTGTGCTTCATATTTAACCGGATTACATTGATTTTGCTAATTTCTCTTGTGAGTGTACATGCCCATTTATCAAACAATTGTTGTTTGATTTTCATTTTCAGGTCATGTAAATGGCGACATTCTTCCTGGTACAATGGCAGATTCTGCTCCTGAAGAAAGTCCAAGAATATCAATGGATCAAGACCAAATCATAGTAAGTGTGTATCTGAAGGGCAAAGCCGTCTGATACCCCATCAGGTATCTGAAGGGCTGGTGGTAGTGGCAGACTCTCACATAAGGTTTCAAGGCGGGGGTCAAAAATGCTGGTGGTTAGTCAGAACATTAAATGATATTTATCCATGTGTGTAGTGGGTGACAACTTTGATCCAATAACAATCATGAGCAACAATGTGTACTGTCACAACAAAGGGTGCAGTTGTCGGTAAAATGCATTTTGAGATATTGATGGAATTAGGCGTGGAAAAACAAAGGAAATAAAGACAATTTTACAGTAGTTATTTTAATAAAATCAGAAAGAAGTATCCAATCGGAACCACAAATTTGTCTTATTAAAGCATTCAGAAAGCTCCCTTTGTTGGTATTTGTATCTGAACTTTTTCTTTAGAGAGACAACTGCACCTATTTGCTGTGGTTGTACACATTATATAAATATGTGACTAGTCACATCACAAAAAAGACGACAAGTATTTGGCAAATAATAAGCTCCATGGATATCACATCCAGTGATTCAAAAGTCTGATTACCTGAAACAAGGAATCATAAGGCTTAGAATGTGCTTTGTCAACTGATATTGCCTTGAACATGTCTTTATCCATGTTACCAGTCAAATTTATGGCCCAACAGGTAAGTCTGGTCTTTTTTCACAGTCAATTGCCCTTAAAATTAACATTACAAGTCTTTAGCAAAAACCATAATAAATCTTCAACCTGTTTTGTATTCCACAGTCAACAACAACTGAAATCAGCACCCAGGGGATATCTCATCAACATGGTGCAGAGATGAGACGCCAGAAGTTTCGTGATCTTCCAGCCACTAGTCAAACAGCCATCAGACCACAGCCGCTTAGACCACCACCAATGGCATGGAATTCTGCTAATACTAGCCTAACAGTAAGATTTATATCATCCTATCTATTTATACACTACTCAATAATGAATTAGTCTTGAGACTTATATCGGGCTCAAGGGCTGTGCCATAGAGCTGATGTGCATCATTGTGTTGTAACATTATGGGTGAGAGTCGTATTAGAAATAAGTGGCCCAAGAGCAAATTGAGAGGACAATTGGCCTTCAGGCCATCATTATTTCAAGTACTGGTGTACTATGTGGGAAATAATAATATTAGTTATTAACCTATAAGTAGGGTTAAATTATGGGAAATTAACACATGTGGTGCGATCAAGCAAAATGAGTCTGAAGTCGAACATATCACATTTTTATTGTATTGGCCATGTACATTGCAACATGTCACAAAATGGACAATCACTTCCAATGAAATGAGCAATTGAAGGATTTTCAAAACAATTGAAAACAAAAGAAGTCCTCAAAATTAATTTTTGCGAGTTACGACTCATTTTGCTTGGTCACATCACATAGGTGATGTTAAGTTTCTCCCCTTACCACAACAACAGATAAAGCCAATAGCAAATGTACTATACTGATAAGTCATAAGCCATTTTTTGTAAACAATGTAAAGGCAAAACTGTTTATCTAAATATAGTGAGGAGAAACAAAATGTTTCAAGAAAAGAATTATGATATTTCTTTCTATGTAAGATTTTAGGTTATCCCATGTATCCCAAGTTATATGTGATATTTATTTGTGTTTGATGCATTACAGAATGGCAAGTCTCCTGCCGTGAGAGAATCATTATCAATGACAGTAGAGGAAAGGTTAAAAAGCTTATTGGACACACCTAACCCTGGTGGGATGAGTGGGGGATCACAATATGTAAGTAATTCAACAGCCATAGAAGAGAGAAAAAAGTTATGAAAATCTCACACAATGCATAACCTAAACTAACCAACAATGACATTGTAATGGACCATCAATTAGTTACTAGCCTTTCCAAGCTATGAAAAGTGAGTGTAACAAAAAATATGGCACAATGAGTCAGGTACATAGTCATTCATAACCTACCGACGTTAGTGGGGAAGTGGTCCTCATTAAGACACTAGCTTGAGAACTAAGGGTCAACAAAAAGGATTACAGTATCATAATACCCTGCAATGCATCAGATAATCTGACCATTCAGTATAATGTTTACTTTTCTTTACCAATATATCTACCACTCCTTATTTCCCATCAGCTTTATGATGAAGGTGAACTGTTAGAGCTTCCTCCTCCCAAGCTACGCTCCTATCTCAATGATGATGACGATGATGAGGATGAGGATAATGCTGATGAAGCTAACCTTCATGCTATGTTAGAAGATCCAGATAAGTTTGAGGATTATCCCAAGGATTGGGATAGATATGTGTCGGGATATGTGGTAAGTCTTGATGTCAGTAGCATTGTTGTTTGCCTATTATTATTAATTAAGTAAGAATATCAACAATGACAAATTGAAAGCATAGAGATACATCTAACCCATAAAACACTGGCTTAACTGCAGAAGAAATCTATTGAATATAGATTATTGGGTAGTATTTTTGATAAAGCATCCTGGCTTGCTTCTCTGATTCCTCAGGTATTACAAGGTAGAATAGTCCATGCACTGTTGTATAGGGAAGCAGTGACATATGTGGCGAAGTAGGATGGATCTCTAGACTTCAACTGCTGTAGTCAGCGTTGTAATGCTATGGACATAATTCCAACAATGCGTGTGTGCGTACATGCGTAAACCTGGAAGTGCGTACTGGGCGCTTTCATAAAATCATCCAATATTTAACACCAACACTAGTGTGTGTGCGACTAATTAGCTTATCTGGAAATAGCTTTACATTATTCCCACACATGAACATGCCACCTATCGATGTCCTCCATGTTAAAAAGAAGTTAGATTAAAATTTGTGTTATTTTGGTAAAGCCTAAATTTGTGTTATTTTGGTAAAGCCTCTGTTAATTAATGGTAATTAACTTGTTGTAAGGATTCATTATGATTAGTTTCTACATGTAAGTATACTCTTTCTGCTAAAGAATCATTGTTTTTAATTCCCTACCAGTTTGCCTATTGATTCTCATTATATAATTTACTACATAATTGTATTTGTATTTCAGCCTTCCAGCAAAGCAGAGAAGAAAGAAGGTCCTCGTGCCCAGGCCCTATTAGAACGCCAAGCAGACAATACTCCACCTACATCTCAAAATAAAGCACTACCATTCTTCCATGCACCACCTACTCAACACATGGGACCTATGCAAAGTACACCAAATGGGTATCACAATGGGTAAGTATTTACTCCATTGAATTCCCCTGCTCTATTAAACGCCCACCCCTCCCCCAGAACAACGTCCCCCATACAAATTTGATAGAACAATAGGTATGCAAAAGTAACTTTTCTTGGCCTAAAATACAACAAATACGCCAGCAAAGTTGAGCTTCTTAGCTATAAATCATGAGATGATATATAGAGTACTCGCCTCTTTTTAATGGTGCGTATCTGTTGTGTTGCTGAATATTTACAATTCGGCGCAGCCCCAACCCAAACGCAAAATGCATGGCATAACGCAGCGCAGTTTCATGCACACAGGCTTGCGTTGCATTTGTAATCCGTGTGGAATGTCACAATAACAATTTGTGTCGGATTTTGAATTTGGAGGCCTGTACAACTTCTAGCGATTAGTATTCTTTGGTTGTACTGTACATATCCATATCCCACCCAACCTAACCTAAACTCATACCAAGACGCAACCATTCTTCTTGGCACCACCTAATCAACACTAAAACACTATGAAGGACACACCAATTATCATTCACCATTCATAAATATATTATACTATACAAATATTTAATGCCTGAGCGTGTAATAGTAAAAACTATATCACAAGGTCAAATTTGGATTTTTCCATTGCACGAGGCGAAGCCGAGTGTAATGGAATAATCCAAATTGGACCGAGTGATATAGTTTCACTATTACACAAACAAAAGGCATTCATTATTTGTTTTATATCATGATATCACATCATTCTTGTCCAGCCATAATGATAGTAAAAACTATCACATGGTTGAAATTAGGCCTATCATGATATAATAGGGGATATCTTAAGGCTTTCGCGATTCTTAGTGTTAATGTTAGCTGTTCTTTTTAGCAGCAGTCATTGTTCTAAATTTGACCTACTTTTTAAAATTAAAGATCGTTAAGAGGGCTAATTCCTTTCACACATGTAGCAATTTTGCACCAGTGATGACATCTGTCTTTAATCATATGGCAACATCACATTACACTTCACTTACATCTGCAGTTATGCTGCTATCACCTGATTATGCACTGACATTTGCTCAGGACTTAGGGAAAGTAAGGTATTGAAATGGAACTACAATTTCTTGTCATAAACATTTTGTATTTTCCAATATTGTTATTCCAGTCATGACCCTGTGAGTCCCAGGAACAATGCTGAACCCAATGGAATGTACAATATGCAAACACCAAATAGCAGGGTAAGTCAAACGTATTCCTCAATATTCTAGATGTGTCTGTGTGTATTTCTGAAATTTCTGCAAAGAAATAAGTATAAAAACCTTCAATGAAATATTTTTTCTGCAACAAAAATAAAAGCTTTAATAAGTAGGTCACCAATAATGTGGGTCAATTCTTAAAAATAAAAGAGCTTCAGAACCAAAAACTCTTAATTTTGTTATCCCTGATTCGAAAAAACCTCTCTTTTTGACTAATTTCTACTTCATCCTTTGTGATATCTGCAGCTTCACAATCCTGCCTACTCTCCAGGAAGCCAAAAACTTCTACCATCGTATCAGGACCACATTCAACGTCATCCTGCAAGACAACAGCAACCTCAGTACTCAAGGTCAAGAGGTCATGATCCTGCTCCAAGAGGACATGATCTAGAAGGATCAGGAGGGGCAACCACACCCAGTGCTTTCAGACCTCCTAAGAACTATGACCAACCAAGATCAGGGGATCATATCCATCAGCATGGTAGTCAACCATTGATAAATCATCATGTACATAATAGGACTCCTACTAATAATACTCAACATATACCTATGGAGAATATCAGACCTAATCATGCATATAGTAACCCACTACATAGATCAAATCATGATCATAGAAACATGAATAATGTCTTGCCACAACATATGGACATAGCGCCCCCAACAAGGACGCTTAATGAACCTTATATGGATTCACGGGGCTTCCAAAGTTTTGTACCCAGCCCTAGTTCTTCCAGTTCAAGGTCAAACACACCAGATCTTCCCCCACTCTCACCAGCAACTACACCATCTGATACACCACCAGGATCACCAGAACTCAATGTGAAAAGGAAATCGAGGTCTATTAGTGTGTCATCTTTCCCATATAGTATCCGGAGCAATCACAGTGGTGGTAAGGAGGTTGACCAGTCATCTCAGAGTGGTCTGATGATGAAAAAGAAGGGAAAGAGTCCAAGCCTTGCATCCAAAACACCAGATATGAAGCAGAATTCTAGGAGCAGCGTTGGAAAGGGAAAGAGGAAAATCACAACACGTCAGAGAGCATCAACTTTACAGTCACTAAATGGGATTTCATCACAAAAGAAACAGACCTCAAAAGGTAATTCTAATATTCATTTATGAATATTTTTAAGTTAGATTTATGACCTTTGATATAACTCTTTCTATTAAGGCACTAGAAACCTACTAATTATAGGTTAATAAATGATATTTGTTGTTTCATCAAGACAATACTAATCAAAATAACATGTACAAATGTGTACATATTTTTTTCCTCGCTTTGATATGATTTCAAACAAATAAATTCATGTTAACAAGTGTCATAATGCCCACAGTAACATTTTCTTGGGATTGGGATGTATATGGGTCTTCTTTCCATTTGCTGATGGCATGTTATAACTAATATGTATGTTAATATAGACCTTTTAGGATATCAAACAAAGTTTGTTGAAATCAACCATATAGCTACCTTACTTTCTCGAAAGTAATGGGTTGAATTGTTCCGTTACTCAGTTGCTTGCCAAGGTTATTGACAAGTGTCTTTATAACTGTCGCTCGACTTCTGGCAGAATTTGAGGGACGGTTTGGGGAAAATGTCAATAGATATTTGTGACCAGTCAGTGATAGACCAATTATTCCTCTCCTCCTTCAGGATTGCCAAACACTCACAGGCATGATGACCTCTTGGCTAGTTCAAGCTCTGACTCTGATAGCAGACCACCACCTACTAAACCTGAAAGAAAACCAAAGAAGAAAATTATGATGCCTTCCATAACTCAACCGCCACCGATGCCGGACACTGATGACATGGATGGGCCTAGTGCTGATGGCATTAGGCAACAGTTACTGGCTCTAGAAAGCATGTATACAGAAATATTGACGGTAAGTATCTTTTAAAACAGTGGTTCAAAAAGTGGTACACACTGACGCATATGAAAGACACTAATAACGTCCACTGTCTTTGCACTAATAGCATTAGACAACAGTTGCTGGCTCTTGAAAGTATGTATAAAAAATATTGATGGTAAGTAGCTTTTAAAAATGATCCGTATGGTTCACACTGACACATTGCAATGATGACATGAACAGTCTATTTCTCCTACACGAGATGGTGAAATCACTGCGACATTCGCTGATTGCAATGCATTAATATGCCTCTTGTAGATATTGATATTGACAGGGGGTTACTGGTCAACTTTAAAGGTCCAACGATTGATCCTTATGGTGCACACTAATGACATAGACGATCCTAGAGTGGCTAGTGGTGAGACATTTTGCAATGATACAAATATTGTATCTCTTTTGTTATCATCTGTTACAGGTAATAGGTACTAATAAAGGTGAGAGTGAGGTGAAGAAACCAGTTAGAAAACAGATCAGTACAATGGCATCACCAAGAGCTACAGTGCCAAGACCAAAATGTAAGTCCTAGCCGTGCATTTATAGTTATAAAAAATACTTTCTCACATGGTAAGAATATAGTAAGATTTGTGGCAGGGTTAAATGGTTTTGATAAGCTTAAACATACTAAGTTATCATTGGCAATCTACATCAACTGTGACTTGGATTGTGTATCATGTAATTTACCAATCAAAAACATCATTAAAAGACAAACATTGTCATAGTTGATCAATTCTGAAACATCTGGGTGGCCACCTTACTGTGGTATTGCTTTTAAAAGACATATTTCTGATGCTCATCAAAATGTCACATGATATAGTGATCATCAATCAATCAATCAGTAAGACATTGATTTGTACAATACTACTGCTTAAACTAAACAACTTGATAAGAATTCATTCACTCTTAGTGGTGTCGAACCAATCAGAAAGCAAGAAACTAAAATATGTGGAGTGCATTGAAAGTGTCTAATGCACTCCCCGTGTGCACCGTTCACTGCGCGCACCACACGCTTTGTTTTGATTCGTTGTTCTGGAATCGTGGGTTCGCTGATTTTCACTTCGGGTATTAGCGAACTTGTTTACATGTTTTTATTCAATTTTACATAGATCAAAAATTATGCTCAAATTGTGAATTTTGATTTGTAAGTGTCGTGTATGAATTAGGTCAATACATGCATATGTTTTGTTTTTGAAAAATTAGAAAAATCAATGCACTTGCCCAAATGTTAATATGCTCACAATAGCACTCCCCCTTTGGGGTCATGCCATTATTCACACATCAACATCAGCGCGCGTGCATTGATTTTTCTAATCTCTAAACAACACATACGCATTTATTGACCTATAATTAATGTATATTCAGTATTATATACTTCAAACCTTTCTTTGTTGTATCTCTGTTTATAGCGGCAGCAAAAACTCAAAAGCAGCGTGAGAAGGACATCAAAACCGTCAACAAACGTTTTGCAAGAGTTGAATCCCACGTTGTCACATTAGCACGCAGTGTTGCCAGTCTCTCTTCAGAACTCAGGTCACAAAATGCCATATTGAGAGAAATAGACGCTTTGAGAAATGAAGTGGATAGACTGAGAGATACATCGTTTGATACAAGTCGAGATAGCATGTTTAGTAATGGGACCCGGTTCCGACCTATTCTGTCACCCCATACCAGTCCACAGAAAATCAAGAAGTTAACAAAGTAAGTGTGGATCTGTTACAAATATCAGATATTTATGAGTATTATTAATTGATTATAACTAGGACAGTCTGTAGATTATAGATAGGTCTGGACTTAAGCTCCCACCCACATGCCCATGATGGTTGAATTGGGGTCGGGCGGGTAAAAGTGCAAAAGTACCTGCCCAACTTGTAAATAGTTTCAAAGTCAAAGTGTTAGTTCTGATACCAAAACATTCTTCCTAACTTGTGAATTGGGAAACAAATCTGGGCAGGTACATTTCTTGTCAGGCTGGTAACTTTTAGAACTACCAAAAAAGGTTAAGATCTAGCTTTGAAAATAATTGATTTTTTTAAGCAAAACACAGATGATGATTTCAAAGCAAAGTGTAGGACATGTTAAATGTATGCAAATATGTTGGGACAAATAACCTGCTGCAGCCAACCTTGGACAATGTTGTCTTTGCCATGTATTGCTGTTATATTACTTCTCCATTGAAAATTTATTTTTACAATGACAGAACTTTACATTTTATGAAAACATGCGGTTTGTTCTATTTCAGATTCTTTGGGGAAGAGCCTCCTTTACTTCGAATGTTCCTTCAAGAACTAGGTTATGAGGTAAGATTTAGCCACTGTTTTTACTAGGTTGTCTGTGGAAACTTGACAGAAATCACTCAACGTGAAAAAGCATTAAGGGAAACAGAACCCTCTCCTCCTTCTTCCCCATTTTGTTGGGTTTTTTACATCATCATCTTTAACTGAATTCCATTAAAAAGAAAATGTGACAAATTTTATTTAGTATTTTGATTGGAGCAAAATGTTTATATCAAATTATGTCTCTTCTCATCTCTGTTGCAATTGCACAAATAACCTCTCATTAACTTTCTTATTTTTTCACAGAAATATGCTGCAATATTTGAAAATGAGGGCATTGGAATGCTAGAGTTGCCTTACCTCAGTGAAGAACGTTTGGAATCTATTGGTATCCCGATTGGACCACGACTCCGCATCCTACAAGAAGCTCAACTTATGGTTTAGTGTCTCGTTGTAAGCCAAACAGAGGCTTCAACATCCATATTCAGATTGGACCATGCCTCCCAAAAGAGCATACATACAAGTTTTTACATACATACAAGTTTTTATAAAGCGCCATTTCATTTAGATCACGGCGCTGCAACATCCAGGCAGCAGCTAATTCAGCACCAAGTTGCAACATACACACAAACAGAGACAGACAATAGACGATGAGTTCCTGAAACCTAGGAATATGTGTGTATAGACACAGACCGGGATGATCCCCTGGTTCATGGATCCTATTTCCACTTGGCAAATACAAACTACCAATCACTACTAATACCAATACCTCAGCAACAGGGGCATTGATTATATGCATTATACACAAGAGTTTGGTCTTTTATGTCCAAGAAACTTTGACAGCCACAGTAGCATTGAAAAAACAGAAAGCTTTAAAATAATAGGGGAAAAGTAAAACAAATAATAAAACATACATCACATGTAATAGTGTTATCGTTATCCCTGATGAAGAGCCTGCTAGAATCTATGCCACCTACATACCAACACATGGCTGAAGGAGACCTGGTCGTCCAAGCACATCATACTTGAAGTACTAAGTATTACTTGGTGACAATGAAGGCATGTTTCAAGAACGTCAGATAGCCACTCTTGCTACAGATCGCCGTGCTTGGAGAAAACTTGTGGTCGCCTGCTCTGCAGCCGAAGGATGATGATGAGTGTTATCGTTCAATAAGTACATCATGTTTGCAGCACAGAGTTTGTACTTATTTAAGGACCAATACTAGTGCTACAGTGTAACTGTGAAATTTTAATTATTGTCTTGCAATGCCAAAATAGATGATTTTCTGTAAACCTAATTGGTTTTGACTCTGTTCCTTAATATGTTATTAAGAAGTGTTGGAAATTGAACTGCATTTCCACACACCCTCAAAAACGGGTTTCATTTTCAAGAGTTTAGTAATTTCTTGACAGAAATCATCAGTGTAAATTTAATATGGAAGATTATCCCATTTTGTGTTTCCTTTCCTTCCTCCTACGCTTCCAATACAAAGCAGCTATAAGTTTAATGCCAAAAAGTGTGTTAAAAAGTCCCTTATAGTCATCATCATTTAGTACATGAACTAGTTATAGTAGTTATTAACCTACTACATAAAAAGACCACATCCAAAGATGAGCAGAGTTACTCATCACATACCAACATATAGGGGATATGCATAGGCAATTCAATAAGGAACCTGAACAATGTACATAATAACACCTAGCTGCGGGACTCAAACCTGTGACGGGACATGGGTTCGAGTCCCGCACCGGCCCATTTCCTTGCTTTTTAAGTTGGGATATGGGTCGAGGTGTGTTATGTTTGTTTGGGTTGTGGAACTTGTGGTAGTTATGCCACATCACTTATTTATAGAACTAGTGTCTGAAAATATATCTTGGTCCACAACACCCCTCTCTGAAATGTTGTTTATACAGTACCAGATAGACAAGTATTATTACATTACAATTCAAAGTATTTGATTTCAACTTAAGTGTAGGCTCAGTCAAATGAGGTGTATGTGCCTGAGATGTGTGACAACATTGGGCATAGTTACAAGGGATTCTCGTTGTACATGGATACAACCCTCACAATGGATACAACATATGTGTACTGTCATGGCAAAAAGGTGCAGTTGTCTCTCAAAGTGAAAGTTGCGATATTAATACCAACAAAAGGAGCTTTTTGAATGCTTCAAAATATCACCTTTGTGGTTAAGATCAGACACGACCTTCTAATTTTATGATAATGAATTGCTGTAAAATTGTCTTTATTTCCTTTGTTTTTCCATGCCTAATTCCATCAATATCTCAACATGCATTTTACCAACAACTGCACCCTTTTGCCGCGATAGTACACATATTTGTTACTGAGCAAACTATACAGCTATGCAAGATATTAATGTAATACTTAAGAGAAATACAAAACCTGGATCAGGGTTGGTCTTCACACTAAAAACAATATTCTCCATAATAGAGTTATGTGTGTTTGACAGAGGAACATGCTTTATTATACCTAACTCCAGTAT
Source organism: Ophiura sarsii (assembly GCA_035610835.1). Taxonomy (NCBI): domain Eukaryota; kingdom Metazoa; phylum Echinodermata; class Ophiuroidea; order Amphilepidida; family Ophiuridae; genus Ophiura; species Ophiura sarsii. The sequence continues at coordinate 148,329,852 of CM069441.1, read as the reverse complement.
TTCAGGGTAGCAAACCCGTCCATCTATTTGTTTTATACATTTGTACAAGTTTTGTATTTAGCCCTTTATTTTCATAATTGTTATCCTTATTAATGTTGTGTACAAATTTCATTACTCACAAGGAAATATGAAAGTCACAATTTTAAATTATGCAGAAAAGGGTCAACTGCTGTTTAGTGATAGGCAGATCCAGCCTAGATCAGTAATTGCTGATCCCTGATCTATAGTTTAACAAATAAGTCGATCCCGATACCATTCAGATATTTGATAAAGAATTAAGACCATGTTCTGTTCCGACTCAATATGATTTACGATAACATTTCTAGAACGAAAACTGTTAATTCTTATCTAGTTAGTTTAGCCACATGGTTTACGATTACGTTTGTAGAAAGTAAATCATGAATTCCTAAATATAAGTTTAAACACATGATTTATGATAATATTTCTAGAAAGTAAATTGTAAGTTCCTAAATAATTGGATCGGTAAATGAGGGGATTTTGCTGATTCAGATCCGATCTGGCCAATATCAGGCCGATCCAGAACTCCCGATCTGGATCGGCCCATCACGACTACTGTTAAGTTTTAAGCCAATACTTAATGTGTGATATAGATATAGAGTTTCACAAGTTTGATTTCATACAAGCTTGAAACTGTCAACATTTCATTGGGATTAATTGTGACTTATTCAGGACCAAATTATTACAAATAAAGTTGGTTCAGTTTGAGTTGAATTGTTTCTCAGCCAGGGTTAAATCATTTACATATTTCTAGCATTTTGTTTAATAATTTTACAACTGTCTGCATCATTGATGGTGATCTGAAAACCAGTTGATCCATCTTTGTCATTTGAAGGAAGATCCCTTCAAGACCCTTATGAGGTGTATGAGAATTAATTACTTATAGACTGGATCAGAATCCCTCAGAACAAATAAGACAGGATAACGCATGTGTGATCAACTTAACGTGTACTGTGTCTCTTTATGATTAAGTTGTGTTATATTTTGGCAGGTATGCATGCATACTTTATGAACTTTCTAAGGGAATATGATTCAAACTATAGATGAATCTAATAAGCCTACAAAAAAAATTGCTTCCAAAATATAATGACCAGAGCAATAATAATATTAGCTAACCTCATACTTACTTTACAAACTAGTAATGTTTTATATAAATAGTTTATAAATTATAACCTTGAAATTAAGTTATATTTATTCTTATTTGTATTCTTTAAGTATGGTGAAGGAGTATTCATATTTTAACATAGTGTAAATATTTGTATAAGCAAGCAAAAACAACTGAAATCTTGATTGTATTGTAATAGTAACTTTGACACAGTATAGTTCCTTTGAACACATTCCATATATCCAGGCTGGCAACATATTATACTATGAAGTGCAAAATGTACCTGCTTATGCAGGATATATTGGTATATACAATATGATACAAGATGTCATGTCATTTATGTAACATGATATGACATGACATTCAGTATATCCCATCTTATCATTTAGTACATGTAAATACCGCAATTTCATTGCTTAACACATTTGAAATCTGATCCGTATCGTGTAAATGTGAAGGCCTAAACATACAATATAATCCATGTCTTCAATTTATCATGTTTAAAAGCATATACATTTATGATCGGTAAGATGTTACACATAAAGCGATTGCATTGCGACTGTGTGCAAGTTGATTGGAAGAGAGTTAACTGCGAATGTAAATATAAACGCAGACATTTGGGTTTCGCTCTCATGTGATATGGCACCAAGCCATGGTATTTTTCTATGTTGTGTGAACCACAGATTATGGAAATAATCTTATGTGTGAACATACACTGGATAATTAATCATATGCTAAATAAACAGGTACATTTGTGCTTCATAGTATGTGACATGATATGCTTTGGTGTGATATGATAGGAAAAGGAACCACACTTTGTAATAGGGTTGATTTTTATTTTATGCTGTCTGTGTTGTAGGTCTATTCCAATGCCCATACATCACCTTACTGTAAGACAGCCCGTATTCATAAAAATAAGCAATTGCTTTTACTAACCTTTTACTAACCTTTTACTAACCACTTACTTGAATCTTTATACATAAAAATAAGCAATTACTTATAAGCAAAATCTAGAGATTTTAAGCAAAAGTTATTACTAATTCTTATAAGTAATTGCTAGACAGATTAGTAAATTCATGAAAGGTTATTCATAAAATCTCATGAGAACGAGCATTTACTTGTGTTTTTACAAGCACCTCCATTTGAAGCTTGTCCTTTTGCCAACACAGTCATATCACTTTTGCTGACATGTTATGAAAGGACAACCTAAGGTGTGTATAAGGTCAGGTTTGACCATACTAAAGTCAATCCTACTACAGAACATTATTTAGGTTTAACAGGGAACATATGGATTGGCTTGCCGAAAAATTTATACCGGAAAATAATGAGATTCGTGGTTGATGTTTGACACCATTGGCGCAAATGGAAACGACTTTGGCTTATTTAGCTGATCCGGGCTATCAAACTTCTGTTGGCCAGCAGATCATAGACATATCTCAGGCCACTGTTTCCAGATACGTCACACATTCTTTAAATTGAACTATTGCATTATTGTTATATTGTTATATTCCAAGCAATTGCTAATTTGTGACAAGTAACAGGTGTTCTCATAAGTAAAAGCTTGTGAATACATTTTTTAGCAATTACCTACTGTAGACCTTTTACTTATCTAGTAATTGCTTTTACTTAAAGCTTTTACTAGTTAGTAATTACTTATTTTTATGAATACGGGCTATTGTCTAGTTGGCTTCTGTGTAACATAATATATGCTGTATACCTGTTGTGTTTATGATTTCTACGCAATTTTTCTTTTATATAACCACGACCAGTCAAGTTCCTGGTCATTTAATTTTCTCTGTTTGGCAACTTAACATCATTTTTGATGGAATGTCTGAGTGTCGATTGCTAGCCGATGATTTTCTTTTCAAATCTGGACCACAACGTGAAGAAGATAAGTTGTTGTTATGCTTAGTCTAACTTATGAACTCAATAACTCTCACTTACTTTTTTATCATCTTTCATGTTACTTATAAAAGATAGCGTGTTGGCGCAGCGGTTGTTCCCTCGCCTTGCCCCAATGAAATCCGGGTTTAATTCTGTGCTTGTCCGGGCTTTATGTGCATTTGGTTTATCACGATCCATGCATGCTCTCGCAGGTTTTCTCCTGGTTCTCCGGTTTCCTCCTGCTTTCAAAATCGGTGATCAGTTACTTCGGTTATCAAAAAACTTCCTTGACCCAAAGGTATTTGGGGAGCTGCATTGAAAAATGGTGGATGTTACAATCTTAAGTGCGGATAGGTTTGCGCTAGAAATTGGCAGCACCCTAGTTGATGCGACCTGATTCTGATGATTCCCCAGCAGCAAAATTACAGCGCTTTGAGCCATTTGGAAAAGGCGCTATATAAATACTGATTATTATTATTATTATTATTAAAATTCTAAGCATGTAGTTGCATTTCTAATTCTTTGACGCCATTAAACCTCATCAGTTCAGTTGGTAGTGGGCCCAACATGTAAATGGGAAATCCTGAATTAACTAACCAATGAAGGAAATGAATGTTATATTTTATCAGCAACCCCAAATGAAAGGTTTCTTGTTTTTAAGGGTTTTTGTCGCAAGTTACCAAATAATTAATTTATGATAATAATATGACATAATGATATTTATTTTTTGATGCAGAGACAGCAAGTTAGTATGGTACTGGTTGTTACATAACTATTTATCTTTCATTGAAAAGTGATGGATGACACTTATTTATTATTTATGTAAATGGTAAAGGTGAAAACAAACAAAAAAGCCTAATCTTTTTTCCTTTGGTGTATAATACATAGATGTATCTACATATTGATGCAAGAGATGGCATAATAATTTTTAATAACAGACATAGCAAATTATTGTGATGTAAATATTACAAAATATTCTTTCGTTTCCATACAGTTGCTATTGATGGTTACATCTTTACTTTGAATCAAAAGTTGAAATAATATTATGTTGATACATTACCACTTCATCCATACCCTTTAATTATGTAATAGATACTCTTTGATGCTCAATAAACACACAACATTTATACTTTGTTGCAAAAAGATGTGTGACCTATTGTTTATTTCCAATGCAAATGAGATGGCAAAATAGTGCAAAGTGTATCAAATATGTCAACATATACTTTGTCATAACAATATAATTTAGTTGTTTAACTCAAAAGGTTTTGAACTATTGAACATGGTTCTGTAAAATTATAATAAGTCATGTTGTACAATACAGTTGTATTATAATGTAAAAGTTTATCATGTAGAAAAATAAAACCATTTTAAAAAGATGTTATTACAAGTCCAAATTATTTGAGTTAATATAAAGCAGTGTTAATGTTATCTGTTGTACCCTGTTCAATATGTGTAAGTTGGAGCATACCGTTCCATTTTGCACCACAGGAACACTCATAAATGATACCACCACCACCATCCCACCACCGACCTCTCATGAATAAAACAAGGAATGCTAGTTTTCAGGCAGTTGCCTGATTTCAGGCTTTTTGTTAGTCCCAAATGTCCACGCTTTTATTTATTTTCAGCACACTTTGAGGCTTTTTAGCCCAAATGCACACACTTTTTCAGGCTTTTCCTTCTAAAAAATCCAAACCGAGATGCATTGTATGTGTATTTGGGTACCATGGTATAGCTAGAGGTCCTCTCTTTCCATACATACCAAGACAAGTACAAACATCCAACGTATGACGTCACTTAACATGGCCGACCTCAAAATCCCGCCGTATTCGTCTGAAATATAGGCCAGAATTGAAATTTTCGCCAAAAAAGTTATTAATATCGGAATATCACCCGGGTTTTTGCTTATGCTTATTAGTGAGGGAAATGATGTTTCTAACATATTATAAGATTTAGGACCATACAATAAGCGATCACCTAGGTTACTGTCCTTTGCGTTTAAGCGCAATCTGCGAAATTCTTAGGGAGTGGTAGTAACCACCCGCCCTAACCCCTTAGGAGGACAAGGGTTAAAGTTATTAAGACTGTGGACGACACGCCATATGTCAACATTTATGTCGACACAAAGTATATTCTGACATGTCACTATAATATTTAATATATCGACAGAATTAAAATTCCCTCACAAGACAGACCTTCAAAATACCCAAGAGCCTGATTTTGAAAGAAAACAAGTTTTCAATTTGACACTATTATAACTTTGTGCATATAAAAACAACTTATTGGACATACTGAAAAGTAATTACCCCTATGATGACCCTAATAGAAGTTCAAAGTCCAACAGTTTGGGATTGCAAGCACTGAAAAGACGCAATCTGGGTCAGTCAAAGTAGGCAGGCAGGTGAATGTCCATATTTTTTATGTTTCATAATATGTTCACTGATATTTGCTAGTTTGTAATACTTTAAAGTAAAGTGTACCAGGATATTATTGTGGGTTAATAGTAAATTTTCAGGGCTTTGAAATTTAGATTTAAGCTTTACCCACACATTGTGTATGGTACAGATATTGTTGGAAAGCATGTTGAAAAATTGTCATCATATAAAATAATAATAATAATATGATTGTGGTTACATATCACCCATGATTATGTCGACACAGATGTCGACATGAAAATATCGTTCCGACCACAGCCTTAAAAGTTACTCTCTGTTGTCCCCAGGCTATTTCACTTTTGACCTTGTCATTAATACAATCAATACTATCTCAATTCGAGCCTCCACCAAACTTAATAATCTTACAAGTTAAAATAAGCCTACAAGAGCATTGTTAACTCATGGGGATGTGACTGATGTAGGATAGGACTGCATGACCTTTCGAACCCTAAAAGAGAACAACCAAAAATTGGGGAGATTGCCAAAACCCCACACTAAAACGAGTCCTTTGGGAAAAAAGAAAATGTCTTTGGGCAGTCATGATCCTTGCCCCGCCCCCACACTTTTGCCCCTACCTCCACTTTTGCCCCTACCTCCGCTTAATATTGGTCTGTAATTCTAAATTCCAACCAAATTAAGTTAATTTTCAAGCAATTCTGGCAAGTGCGCATCCCCAACATTGTTTCCCCCAGGTTTTATTGCTCCCCCATCTGTTTGATGCCTGTGCAGCCACTGACCTGTCTTTGGTGAGCACTTTCAAAAACCTTCCAGAAAATAGGAGTATTTGGACGGTGAGAGAGTGGTTAAATTTGTCAAATATGTTTGGGGTATTGGATACACTTGAATGATAGTGGCCTTCCAATTAAAAAAAAATATGGGGTCATTGGGTGAGCAAGTCTGAAAACTAGTCTTAACACCTTAAATTACCTAGCCCTACCATACTATTGGAACCAGTGACTGCTCCAAATCCGAGAACCGTTACCGTTACCACCACCATCACCGCATACTCCTACATGTTAAACATTTCCCCTGACCCGACACCACCAGGCTCAAGCAACTTTGCTCGGAGAAGCTATAAGCCTATGCTGCATCTCGGATATATCTTATCCCGTCCGCAACTTGTGTCCCAGAACCACAACTTAGATTTATTCCGTATTGGCGCCCTCAACGGAATAAAGCGCAATAACACTGTACACTGACAAAAAAGTTTAAGAATGTAGGATATCCCATATTTATTGTTTTAGCGAGTTGCCATCCTTGTTTTTGTTTTTACCTCCCAACTACCAACCCAACCCTGATTGTTTTGACATTTGCTTATGAATATCATTTCAGCGGTGTCAAAATATAAACACTTACTTCCATACTGTGATACTGTACACAGCGCCCTATATCGGGCATTAACGGTACAGTGCCCCCGAAACCTAGGGACATGAGTTTTTGTGTACACAGACCGGGATGATCCCCTACTCTTTACGAAGGAGTCTGTGACATTTTAACATGCTCGGATTTTGCTCTTCCGATGCACGAGACCACCATTTCTACGTGACTTGTGGTCCTGGGACATAAGTTGCGGACAGGATAAGATATATGCGCTGTATCTCAGTAGATGTAGATGAAGATCACCAATAATCATAAAACTATATTATAAGGCCAGAATATCGTCAAGTATTATATTATTGCTTATGATTATCCTTTTCTACCATTTCGCCTCAAAATTGAGGTGAGTATAGTATGAAAATGAAGTTGAGCTGTGATATTTAAAATTACCGGCTATGTTCAAGAATTGTTTAACTTGCAAAATTGAAAAGGAAGGACACTCCAACTCCATTGGTTTTGGGATTATTTAATTTAGGTGTGCCTAGGAATGTGATATTCAGAGTTTTTCGATGGGTATTCGCGTTCGCGATTACGAATTGGCAAATTTAGGCAAATCGTGTTCAGCGTCGTCTGGTCTGTATCTAATTTGAAATAGCGCCATCTATCGATCGTAAAACCCCAGACGTCTGTCTCCTCAAATTCAACATGGCAGCTTACGAAGGGCATGCGACAAAACGGCAAAGAACAGATGTCGGTGGACGTGGTGTGCAGTCTGGTTCAAGAGTAGGTTATCGTATTTTCATTATAACTATATAGAGAATATTTTTGTGTCTTTACAAGATATTTAGGGCATTACAATCGGTCAAAATTTGTACTTATTTAGTGGCCTAAAACACCATGAAAATAAACGGCGATCTAAATCCTATGCTGGTTCCCTGCATCTATGGGCTCCACACAACTTATCCATATCCTATGCTGGTTCCCTGCATCAATGGGCTCCACACAACTTATCCATAGATGCAGGTACGCGCCGATTTCCACTCAAATCTGATTTGCTGGCATAAAAATTCATGATTGACCAAAAACAGATCCACAAATAAATTAGATCAAGCCAGCGTCACGCTTAGAATGATAACAAGTTTGCTGATTGGCACAAACTACACGTGTATCTGCGTTAAACACAGCGCCGGACTTCACACGCACATGCACGCATGTCATATCGCGTTCCCCATCGCGCCGTAGCTATGGCAGCGCGACAATACAAGTTCAGCGTTCGATGCGGTATCTCAGCTACAGTGTGTTGATCGTTATTTACCTTATGCCATAACAGAGCGACAATGCAATGTGTTGAACTTACGGTTACGGCCGGCAATGGATTTGCCCGTACCTGCACCTATGGATAAGTTGGGCCGGGGATCCAGGGTGCAGGGAACCAGCATAATCCATATCCATGCAGCCTGCAGGTACGCGCCGATTTCCTCTCGGCATAAAAGTCATGCATATTCATGATTGACAACAAAAAAATCACAAATAAATTCAATCAAGCCAGCGTCAGTCACGCTTAGATTTTAGAATGATAACACATTTGCTGATCAGTGATTGGCACAAACTATTAAACCGTACACGTGTATCTTTGCTAAACACAGCGCCGGACTTCACATCACACGCACATGCACGCATGTCATAGCGCGTTCCCCATCGCGCTGTAGCTATATGGCAGCGCGACAATGCATTCAGCGTTCGATGCGGTATCTCAGCTACAGTGTACAATGTGTGTTGATCGTTATTTACCTTTCATCCTTAAACATGCCATAACACACATAGAACAGTACTCTTTATAAGTACTAGGGACAGATCGGCAGTCACAGCGAGGCCACAAGACATGCGCAATTGGACCAAATTGGCGACGGATCATCAGTGTTTTCACTCAATTTTTTTCCCAAGGGTACTTGACCCGTGGGAAAAAAAAGTGAAGGGTCAAAATGAAAAGTGGAGGGTGAAAACATTCCGTAAAATTTAAGCGCGATTTTCTTTGCCGTTTTTATTTTAATACTTTTAATAATAAAATGCCCTCCCCCACCCCACCATTGGGTGTCACATCATGGAATTTATTTTGTCAATGGGCCCCACCCCCACCATGTCCCCACCCCATCCCCCCACCCTACACCCCACCCCATCCCATTCCCCATCCCCACCCCATCCCACCCCCACCCCCATCCCCCACCCCATCCCCCACCCCACCCCCATCCCCCACCCCATCATTGGGTCAAATCATGGAATTTATTCCATCCATGACTGGTACCATACAGTCACTAAAATACTTTAAGTCAATACTGTGAGAGTCACCTACACTGGCCCCTGTTTTGCTTTAAGATATATTAAATAAATAGCACACCACTCCCCCGAATTAATAATGGAGGAGTCAAATGCTTAGTGATATTATATACATGTACACTAGGCTGGACTGGACTCATTCATTGGTTGGAACCTGGTCCATGATTGGGTAAAAGTGGTATGTTATGGGCGGGGTTTAGCACAGTCACTCATGCCTCATGCCTGGCATGGTGTTAGCATAGCAAGGCTATATTAATATTATGTAGACCGTGGGATTATATGAGATGGATAGATAAAATAATATTAACGATTAATTATATTGTCTTGCCTTTTGCATTGCATATAATTAATTCATGAAATATTGCAGGTCTATGGTTTATATTGATTTTAAAATCTTAATAGTCTCACCACTTCAATATGGGGTGTGTGTGTTTCTGTGTTATAGTTTCTCATAGCACTGGCCCTCGAAAATTGAAGAGGGGTGATGTATTTTATTTTACTAAATTTACACTTCTTAAACAAAATATTCGTGGATATATGGGTGCTCTAAAATTTGCTATACATACATGACTCCCCCCCCCCCCCCTTTGATAATCCAACTTCCAAAAACGATTACATAAAATTCCCTTGGGCTACACCAACCAAGTAGGCTGATTATAATTTGTTTTCCTCCATAAAAATAACAGATACAAAACAATATTGCAGTCAGTCGCCGGGTCACCGCTAGCTGCTCTATTTTCTTGTCCACGCTGGCGACGTATTTCACCGTGACCCGACACGTCCCGCAGAAAAGCACTTTTGAAACAATGATTTGGGATGATAAATCACTCGTAATTGTTATAAAAACCATACAGTTTTTTAGTAGAGGGTTGAATATACATTGGAAGCACAAAAAATTATTCAGAAAAGTGAAATTTGGTGTCAAAATTCTGCTCCTTAAAATGATAAAATACGCCTTTGAACAAAGTAGTATATCTCAAGTTCTAGAAATCTCACATGTTCGGGAATCATTTCATCTTCAAGCTTTGTTTTTCATCTTAAAAACATTCTGTGTACGTTACCCTCTATTTTTATTACGAAAGATATGTCCACCGAAAGTATGTGATCACTGCGATTTGTACTGTACTCACAATCTGATCGCCATGTTATTGACTCGGGCGAGTGACCTTTTGACCGCGTGTGAATGACGTGTTGATTCATCGGACGCTCATTGGCTAAACCCAAGGTTAAATATGAATATTTATATGCTGGACCCCCAGCGCAGTTAGTGCTAGATTGTTTTAATGCCTTTTTCCCAGGTGGGGGGGGGGGGGGGTGGGGGTCGGGGGTGGTGGGGTGGATTGCGGGAATTTAATTAGACTCGTTTTCTTGTGGTATGTTATATTTCATGAATTTAGAAAATAATATCTAGAGTCTAGACATTTAATCTACCGGATCCTTCTCCGTGATAGATTGTTGAACTGGAGTTCTTTTCTGTTTTTAAGCCCCAATCGATCATAAACAATTCCAAGGTTTTCAGGAAAGTCAGATCAAGAAGGTTTCATTTCTATTTGACATCTCCCTGGTCAGATACAAAATTAAAATTATGATTTTTTTTTCTTCCCTCCCCTGGTAAGTAACCACCTTGGTCAGAAGTTAGGGATGCACCATTTGATATCCGGGGGGTTGGGGGGCATGGAAGTTTAGGTTGGGCAGAATTTTTATTTGTTGGCCGCTACAAAAAAGGTTTTATTTTTATTTTTAATGTTTTCCTTTATTTTGAGTTGGGTGGGGCATTTTTTTTTTTTACTCGTCAGTGGGTAGGTAAGTTTTTTGTTCACCTGGATAGTGGGTCAAGATTTTCCTTCTTCCATGCCCCACCCTCCACCCCTGAATATCAAATGGTGCGTCCCTTATACACAGGCCCGTAACTAGGGGTAGGTGGGGGGGGGGGCAATTTTTTTGTTTGTACCAATGTACCTTTTTTGTACCAAATGTACCTTTTTTGGTACCAATGTACCTTTTTTGGTACCAAATGTACCTTTTCTTGGTTCTTTTCCAAATGTACCTTTTCTTTTTCCTTTTGTCAAAACGCCCCCACCCACCCACATTTTCGGAAAACGCCCCATTTCCCATTGTGTAAAGCATTTTTTCGGGCCGGCTCTCAACATTTCTACAATATCTTGTTATCCAATTATTTACTACTCTGACATCTGACACATTAGACATTAAAAAATACATCATATTGCAAGTTTCATATAAAGTGTCAATTTGTTTGGTTTATTCAACAACAACAATAACAGTTAAAAGGCATCTTTTCCCGGGACGCCCTCTATCCTTGATTTTTTTAACGCAGATTTTCTTCAGATTTTCATTTTTGATCATAATCATGAATATATTCTGAATTACAGAGCAATATGATTCCTTATTACAATTACATCCAAATCAAGGTTTTAGAGTGGAATTTAGAGTGAAAATAAACTATTTATTTTCCACCATGATTTTGAAGTAATTAGGAATCGCATCAATCTGTAAGGCAACGACCACCCCCCCCCCCCCCCCCAGTTTTACGGGCGGATTTTACATGATTTGAGAAAAATGTATCTAGTTTTTTTTTTCAATCTAAAAATCTCTACAATTGGGTCGGTCGGGCCCGTAAAACAGGGGAGGGGGTTCGTCGACTAACTCATAATATATTTATGATTCATTATCAGAGATGTAAAATCTGCTTTACAAAATAAAATCAAAGCCTAGATAGAGGGCGTCCACTCTGGAAAAGATCGCATAATAATGCCTTTAAAATATGATTGGTTTGGTTATGTTGGCAACCACTTTCTCAACCTCCTGAGCGAAAAATGTTATACCCATTACGGGTCAGATGGATACCGCCTGCACCTGCCCTCTGACAAATGATGTTGGGGGTCATCTTCAGGCACCAAACTCAGTGAATCTGTTGGCGGATTGTTCGTAAAGTAGCTCCTTGGTAGCAGTGGACTGAGAAAATGGCGAGTGGCGACGTCTGACCACCAGCGATCATATTGCATGCACTTTACAAGGGAGTCACCGACGATCAAAACATGACGTTTTCTGCCGGGTCCTGGCGATGGGTGGCGATGACCTGTACACAACAAAACAAGAAAGTCGCTATTAATAGAATTCTCTACTTAAAACATTGTTACAATAATGATTGTCAATCATTTCAAATTATTCCCTCGCGTACATGCGGCATCGGCGTGGCTCCAACAGCACTGTGCGGCTGTAGTTTTGGAATTCGTGCGTCGCAAAACCGCGTCAAACATTTTGGATGAACGCGAGCGCTGCATTCCAAAACAACAGGCGCGCCAGCCGGCGAGATGCGCACCAGGCGCATGGGACCCTAGTATTGGTCGAATCGTGACGCTGTGATCGACAATTATTTGTTTTGATTACAATGTCAATAATGTACAAATGTATGACTATTAGTATTAGATAATTAGGGATAGCCTAAAAAGCAATGATCATCCCTATTCCAAGAATAGGCCGTTGAGCCTACGCGTATCACATAGATTTTAAGACATTTCCCATTTTCAATAAAAACAAATATTATCTAATTAAAATTATAGCCTAGAATAAATAATAAAAGCGAAATGGAAGCTTGTTTCAACAATAACAATAACAATTGAATAACATACAAAAAACAATACAGTACACGATACAGAGATGCTCATTTGTATACTGTGTATCCACAGTACACTACTGTTTTAATGCAGCACGCATCGCGTAAATTACACGATTTGATGAAATCTCGCAGAATTTTATGATTTTTGAATCGCTATTTTAACTACCTAAATTAACTCCCACATAAACAAATTTGGAATCAAACGAAAGCTTAAACTGTGTACAACACGACAGTGTTAATAGATTTTACATCTCTTTGTTACGAAAAGCACGTCCACTTTAAGAAGACAGACCCCTTCAATTACTGTGACAAAAATACCTTTTTTTCCCCACGCTCGTAAACAAAGTTCTAGATCCCCGAAAATAGTCGAAATTGATATCAAATTATAGAGAAGAAAACGATCTTTGTAACTTACTTCGCCATTTTGTACATGGACTAACATCCGGGAAGTTATCGAATGGTAAAGCTAGACTCCGTGCGCAGTCTCGAAAAATCTCGTTCGCTGATGCGGCGCTACAGTGAGTGACCTCGGGACAAGAAACTGAGGTCAAATCGGTCTGTGAGCGTGACCCGGCGACTGACTGATTGAAATAGATTAAAACAGAACTCGGAAACAAACAATTATTTTTATTTGGCCTACAGTCCTTAAACTTGTATTGACACGATGTGCATCAACCACGTGCGTAAGATTGTACATGTACATTCCCAGTACAGCGGCCGGGCCGCTGTGTACTGTACATGTGCTATTGGAAACTACATTGTTCATGCAAGTGCCAAGTTGTACTGCATACTGGGGCCCTGATGTGACAGGATATAATATTATTCCGAAAGAAACTGTTTACAACGGATCCTTTCATCTTTTATTTACATCAATACCATTTAAACAATACATATCCTGGTGAGAGGACATCCCGCAGGGAGAAGTCCTAGTAGGGAGGGTACTTGAGAGCAGTGGTTCAAAACAGACAATGGAGGTCTTATGATTTATTGTCAACCAATTAACCCTCTTTAAGTATTTATTCAACATTGTTCAATAGCTTTCACTATCAAGTGGCCCTTGATGTACATTTTATTGTAATACCGTGCGTGGGTGGTATTTTTTGATGACTGGATCGATCAACTTGAGATTGGCTTTTAAGGACCGTGGGAAATGAAAAGTGGTGCGTCCAAAATACCCTTGGGGTTTAAAGTCAAGCGTCAAATTCAAAAGCCAAGCGTCATAGACGCTTACGTACATGTACGGGTCACTGAAATTGCTGATCATATTACTACTATTACTAGCGTGTGTAAAAATGACTTGAGAATAAAATAAGATGTGATATTCAAACTGCTAGTGTCTAAAAGTTTCAAAAGGTTTCTTGCTGATTCAATGATTAACTTATTCAACACAGTCTAGATTTACTATCGCTAAATTCCCAGTTCTAAAATAAATTTCTAAATGTCATTTTTTAACCACATTCCATCTTGCATATTGTCAAAGAATTCTCTACGCAATTCTGCAGTATTTATCGAAAAGCGGAGGGGAAAACATACCCAAAAAGTAGCATAACTTTCGAAAAACTGCATCGATTTTCACGGAACTTTTTTCCGCTACTCCGCCATCTTGTCTGTTTTCATTTGATCTAAAAATGATCACGGTCTGATGACGTCATCATCGGAAAACATCGACAGACGTTCGGCCTCTCAATTCATTCATAAATCCAAGTCTGTGAAAAGTTCGGCCCGCCTCACAAAACACTGACGTCATAATGAGCTGCGCAGTGCTCCAAAACAGCCCAGCGGTCACGCTGGCTGGCTGCTGGTGTACTCATTAGCATAATTTATCCAGATTCTATCCCTTATGCAGTGTTCTACGTGTAACAGAGCGACAATACAATGGCATGCAATGTGTTGAACTTGCTGTTAGGCAAACAAAAAAGGGTGTTTGATTGTCCTCGTCCGACCAACCGTCTCCTACGGCCCTACCGTGACGTTTTAAACCTTTTTTTCATTCTTTTTCAAAACAAATTTTAAAAATTAAAAAATTCGTTGGTGAAAAAAATAAATATCATAAAAATGGAAGAAACACCACCTTTTTGAACATTGAGATATTTGTCTTTTGCATATGTATTGTTATTTTTCAGTGTTCAATGAGATTGAGTTTCATCAAAAACTCCATTGCTTTACACGTGCGTGCGCAGAATTTTTTCTGTCGGTTTAAAATGAACAAAATGCCAGATTTCTGCGCAGGTCGGAGAATGTTATAATCACTTCAAGTCTTGTTCTCGTGCCGCCGAGTGTTACGAAAAGGAGCCAATAAAAATGACGTTGACTAAAACTAGTGGTGCACCACAGATACAAGGAATCATAACAAAATGGCGCGTGATCATAAAAAGATGTAAACAATTATGAAATCCATCGTGACTCTTGAGCGAAATAATGCCTGTATTTCCTTGTGTTTTGTTACTAAAATTTGTTAGTTCAAATTGTAAAATATAGTTAGTGTTTTCGTATACCGTGTTTTGCTTACGGGCAATGGGTTTTGGTGTGAACCGTGTAACGATTGCATTGCCTAGTGTTCATATTGATACATGAAGTAAATCCGACCGACCGACCCAACTTTTTTGGGGGCATCTATGGACAAGTAGCAAACCATTTATTTTGTTTGGCCTTACGGCCGGCAATTGAGAACCCTGTACCTGTGGATAAGTTGGGCCGGGGATCCAGGGTGCAGGGAACCAGCATATCTAAATCCTTCCCAACATGCATTTACTTAGTCCCAATAAAAAAGTTTATCGCGAATCGGTAAAAAGCCATTGATTATCCTATTTTAAACAACACCTAAGAAAATCATTGTTATTTCATTAGAGGATTATTATAGGTCATGTGTGATTAAATATCCGCTCCATTGCACGATTTGCTGTGCATCGACCCCTACGATACATTGCACGATATAAGACGCTCGGCGGCTGTAACGCGATTAGGCCTACATGTAAGCCCACAACTATAAATAAATCTCTGAATAATATTGTTTCAAATGACAATAATTTTCTTAGATGTTGTATAAAACAAATAATGAATGTTTTTTCATTTGTGCAATGGAAAGAATATTTTCATTTGGTGAAAGATGCAATGTTCCATTCAACGAGGCGGAGATTGTGGGATTGAAAAGGGGCAAAATATGCCCCCTTTTCTATCTCACAATGCATCAGAAAAGGATAATCAATGGATTTTTCCCGATTGGCGATCGGTACTACTGTAGTGCAAGTGTATCTTCGATACACAGTCCCACCACCCTCCATAGACTCACGACGCCGCGAAATTCACATTGAGTGTCAGCACCTCTGATTTTTCACCTCAATATTTCCCCCAAAATGAGGATGCTTGATTAACATTAACCCTAACGCTGCTACGTCTCACAGTCACCTCACAGCCAGCACCACGTGGCTTGCGCGCGCACAAGTTCTATCTCCTGTAGCACTAAACTACGGGTATATATGGTCTCCGATTTCTTAGCCTGTGAAGCCCTCCCCCCGTGGCTGAGTGTTAGTATATCTCGCCTGTCACGCGGCCGACCCGGGTTCAACTCCCGGCGCCGGCGGACATAATTTTTCCCATTTTTTATTTAACCCCCTCCCCCTGTTCTTCGTTCCATCCCCACTGCCACGTTCTAGGGTTAGGGTTAATGAACTCAATGTAAAGCGTTCTAGGAATAACATGCGAGTGCATTTTGATGGATTTTAGTTTATTTGATGTGCAAATGATGATTTTAAAATGTAATTTTCGTGATGTCAGATGTTAATGAGAGGTTGTGTGGCTTTAGTATAGTGAAGCATGAACGATAGTAAAGCCACCATTGGGTCTAGCATTATTTATTATAACAATAAAAATACATGCCATCATATTATTAGACGGTATCATACTCCATCCAATTAGAATCCAATAACTGGGAAGCCTTTTGAATCTACCATACCGTACCAGTTGAATTTTAAGGACGGGTACATTCAATGAGCAAGATTCTAATGAGTAATAATGTTGCAGAACACGCTGTCGAGTGTCAGCCTAAACCATACGGTATCCTGTATCTATCTAGTCTAAGTCTTACTAATTGCCAGAGCCTCAGGTCACTATTTTTTGTGAAATTTGATACCAAAAATGGATTCTACGACTAACTTCATTAAAAAAAAATTGTATACTTTTATTATGTACATTACATTATAAGTTTTAAAGTTACAGTGCTTGACAAAATTTCATACAAAAGGGTTGACACTTCTCTTAAGGGGGTTGTGCACCTTCAGATATAGCCTCCGTAAAACTGACGTAGCTTCTTCATTATTCATTTAATCTATATAAAAGTATACATTTTTTTGCAGAAAAGGGTTCAATGAATCCAACTATGATCATGAAATTGACCATTTTGGAGAAAATTATAAAAAACACTTTTTTTACCCATTTTAGGTTCTGCAAAGATAACTCAAAATATATTTTGTCAAATTTTGTCATACTAGTTTTATTATATTCCTAATAAAATAAAATTAATAATGAAGAAGTTACGGCAGTTAACGGAGGCTATACCTGATAGTGCACAGCCCCCTTAACCCAAACCCTACCATATACCACAATATACCACGACTGGGCACGTTGGTACCAGCCGGCGTGGAAGTTTTTCGATGAAAAAATGGACCCAATCCAGCAATACACTGCACAGACTACCGTTGACAGTCGTGGTGTAGTGGGGAATCCTAAGCTCCATGTGCTGGAGGTCCCTGGATCAAATCCGGTGGGGGGGGGGGGGATTTTGGTCGATTTTCCACGTTGAAAAAAAAAATCTTAAAAAAGTGGGGGGTAGAGTTTAGGGTTAAATCTTTGTTTTAAACTTGTTTAGCATAAAATATCAATGAAATTGTACAAAATAATGCATTTTTGACGCGGGTGTTATTTTGACACGGGCAGGCTACAGGTGGCTGACACAAACCAAGTTATTTCATTCCATTGGCCTAACCCAAGATACACTAAGTAATTTTAGCACTAAGATATCCCAATATGGACAAATCACTAAAATCGATGCATTTAATACTTACCGAATTAAGGTTAATCTAAGATTATTGAACAAGAAACAGCCTTGTAAAAAATATAATAATAATTTCAAACCACAGATGGACACTGGACAGTTACCCGTCTTAACCTGAAATGTTTTCCCCTCTGCACCAATTTTCCCGTTACTTGTATGTTTGAGAAACAAGTTTGCCAAGTTTCATTTGGTGTCTTCAGTATCAAATATAATAGAAAATTCATATTTCCCCAAAGACACACACGGTAATCAAAGTAAGCTCATCAAGGTCAGCCAAAACACAGTTACACAGATTAAAGGTAGATGACCCGATCACATTCCGATTTTCAACTTGAAGTTTTCTATTCTACATGAAAGGTCATCCTTAAAAAAGTTGTGTTCCAAAGTTTGAGTTGCATAGCTCTAATGGTTCTTATTTTACACACACAAGATGCTGTGAACTGTACCCATTGAGTAGTACACAAACTATATCGGTGGTTACCACCATTCGCGGTAATTCGACGTTATTGCATCGATTTCTCTGTAATTATACCGATTTAGGCCATCAAATTTCAGTATGATGATGAGAAAAATACGAGCTTTCATATGATATGAAAATCTCCGTATGTTTGAAATAATTCTGTGTTATGAAAATGTGATCGGGTCATCTACCTTTAACTAAATGATAGGTTTGATTTTTCTATCCTTATTTTCATTTTCAGGACCGGTTTGATGATCCCCACAAGCCACCCCAATCCCGTGTGGTGCATGTTCGTGGGCTTAGTGAAGGTGTTATGGATGCTGATCTAGTGGAAGCCATGCAACATTTTGGAACCATCAGGTAAAAATAAGAAGTGGTCAGCTACTAATTGGTTATTGGTCTTTTACTGTATATTAAGTGTTAATAAATTATGTAAATTCCTTTCTAGTGCTGAGTTAATTCCCTAGTCTTTTTAAAACACTTTTGTATTGCTGCAAAACTCTGAAACTGTTGCAAAAACCTTGTTTTTTATTAAAATAAAAGAATGCCAAATTTCTCAAAGGAAAAATGCAAACCTTTTCAAGGATTTGAAGAAATTAGGGTAGTCTGTTCTCTTCACTGTTTTTATGTTTTTGATCACTAATCCAGTTAAGGAAAAGAAATTCTATGTGAGCACCTTTTATATTAACTGGGAAATGTCAAGTATGTCATTATTTATATAACTTGTGTGCTTCATCAGGATGTAAACCCTATTTTTTGCCTTTCCAGAATTGGATGATGATATTTCAGCATAAAAAGAGGCAAACAATTATTTTTGGGGGGGTGATGATACCCTGTAGCCTATTCTCTGGATGAGCCCCCATATATGTTCGATGCCCCGCGCAAGCGCTTGGGCTGTCTGACCGTGCTCGTGTAAAATGTTCAGGAAATGGATCAATCACTGCTTCATAGATTGAGTGAGGGGCTGCTTATCCGCCAGGAAGTTGTATGGCTTATGACATGTAACTTTCTGGGCCCTAGTGACCAGTAAAAAATATATAGTATTATCTGAGGAAATCCACTATAAATTTACTCCCATTAAACTTTGTTGAAACACTATATAGATAGATAGATAGATATATCATATAGTTTGCTGGTTAGTACTTGCTTTATGAATTGCCATCCATCGTGCATTGTTAATATCAAATGTTTGTAACCTAAACCATATCTTTTTTACAGTTATGTTTACATGATGCCCCGGAAAGGCCAAGCCCTTGTAGAATTTGAAGACATTGAGGCAGCTAAATCATGTGTGGAGTATACCCAGGTAAACCATGACCCTACGTTTGTTACACTCATAAATGCACTTGGTTAATTCAACACTGTCCACTGGCTTATAACATGTGAATATAATGTAATATCTGCTTTTCATATCAACTCATAATTGTCTTAAACTAGGATCTGCTTTTCCAAAACATTTTCAGCTTTTCATGCTTACTTTACTGGTCTTGAGATTAAGTTTTAACTGCTTTTGCAATTAATTACAGTTATCATGCATAAATAAGGCATACATCCAAAAATAAACAATATACCGGGTGATTCAAAAAAAAAGTTGACCCAAGTTCAAGGTAATTTTTCAACCACATTTAAAGTTTCAGAGAATTTGTGTTTACTTAGTTTTGATCAGCAGTAAGGTTTGAAATTATCCTGAAAAAATGTTACATTTATCTTGGTTGGTTCTTCAGATATGGTTCATTACAGAAAGCATGCACAAAACTGCCTTGTCCACGGGAGCATCCTTTAGTAGAAATGAAATGCACAAAGTCGACTGACACACGATTGGTCACAAATTGTAAAAAAAGGAGAGAAAGAAAAAAAGAGACATCTGAAACATATGTCTGGTGCTTGACATTACCTACCTCACATAGATTAGAAGTATAAATTGGGCCTCTTGCCCTCTATCGCCCTTAAAAAGTTATTGGAAGTCTCCAACATATGGATTGACACCAAGATTATATAACCACTTGCCAACAACATAGCAACCTCAGAGGTATTGATTCTGTAAGATTGTGTACATGCTATTGTAAATATCAGCCAATCGATATGACAATTGGACCCTTGCACACGCTATTTAATCCTGCTCAGTCAATAGTTAGGTCACCTAAGCCCTATATGAAAGCTATGAAAATTGTTAAACGGGGTCAGTCGTCACAAACATGAACAAACACAATAGTTAAACGACCTTGCTATTGTCAACACTCCCTACACAGAGGACTGCAGTGCAAATCTGTACGATGTTCGCCATGTAATTTCTATGGCGGATTTCATTCTGTGGTATGAAGCTATGAAGTTTCCGTGGTCTTCGCTATCTCCAAGCAGATAGAGCAATACGTACATGGACTTTTTTGTAGACGAGGGTTCATTTCATGATTTGATGAGGTTTATAATGAGTTAGGATTCCTGTAATTTCGAAGACCACAGATTTTCAAAACGTGAATTTTCCAACATTTTACGATATAAATTTGATCACAAAGCGTGTTTAATTCTATACATTTTACCGTTCTGCAGATGTTATTGACCCTCCTCTAAAATTCAACATGATTTTTAACATGTTTCTCAGTTTTTGAGATGCCCAAATAGACCATTTCCAGAAGCTAAACTGCGCCAATAAAGTATCGAAACACTTACAAATGGTCAGATTTATCAGAACCTGAATTAGTATGCAAAAAAAAAATTAAATAATTCGATTCACAGTTATCTTCTGCGCATTTTGACACCTCTTTTGTTGCGCTATGATGTTTTTTGGCGGATTTATGGGCACTTGAGTGGCTTAAAGTCGAATTCTAAAGTTGCAAAAGCCCCTATTCCAGCAACGAAATAAGATCATCATTATTTTTGCCCGCCTTTTTTAAATGATGTGTATGTCGCGTGTTGGATAAATCGATTGCAATGAATATCAGCGTTAATTTTCAATAACAAAACAAAAGGGTCAGAGATGGGAGGCATAAATCAATAATTAATCAATCATTAATTGTCATGGTTAAGTAAACAGAACAAATTGGTGTCTTTTGTCTTAATTTTGTCTGTGTGTGATACTTTGTGCGAGTTCCTTTCTGGAATTTGGGTGAATAGGAGCTTTTGCAACTTTAGAATTCGACTTTAAGCCACTCAAGTGCCCATAAATCCGCCAAACAACATCATAGCGCAACAAAAGAGGTGTCAAAATGCGCAGAAGATAACTGTGAATCGAATTATTTAATTATTTTTTTGCATACTAATTCAGGTTCCGATAAATCTGACCATTTGTAAGTGTTTCGATACTTTATTGGCGCAGTTTATTTCTAACAAATATTGCAGTCACTGAGACTCCATTGTTTTCTTGTGTTCGACAAAATCTGACATGCAGCGTGACCTCTCTGCTGACTGTGCTGATTAGCAGACTAAATATGCGCGCCAAATACAAATACATATGGAGTGCATAGGAATGTACATGCCCCTATAGTTAACCGTGAGACACTGCATAGCTGTGCATTGCTGTACATCCTACTAAAGGTCAAATCTAAAGGTATACCTTGGTCTTCCTTTTTTTAACACATTATTTGGCTGGTAAATACCACATATTTGATATCAATGGAAAGCTTGAAACACATTTTATCAGCTACAATTACTTATTCTGTGATTAAAACTACTCTCTTTGAGAAATGCCATCTGCAAGTACGAAGTTTCACGTATTTCGCATGACATCGGTGTTGCCCACCTTACTGACTGGCCTTTTAAAAGGTATGCTATCCCCAAAGTATGCCAGCCGGTAGCCTTAGTCCCACTCTTCAAAGTGTTATGCATTTTATGGATGAAATGTCCGGCATTTTTTCATAAAAATGCCACCAAGAAATTGTATGTTTTCCCATAGCGTTACACTCAAATTACCCGGATGTGGCAATCAACGGCAAAATTATTACCATTTCTCGACTATTGAAGGCGTATAAATATAGTAATATAATAAGAACGTAATCTATGTGATCTACGTACCTAACATTTCTTTGTTGAATGTAAATGGCACATAAGCATAGAGATTGGGATACTTTATCAGGGCAGGCTTTTCAATTCTAAAACTAGAGCATGCTGTTTTGTTGAAGACAAAAACTAAATGACGCTCCCGTGGACAAGTCAGTTTTGTACATGTTTTCTGTAATGAACCATATCTGAAGAACCAAACAAGCTAAACGTGCCATCTTTTCAGGATAATTTCAAAACTTACTGCTGATTAAGACTAAGTAAACACAAATTCTCTGAAACTTTAAATGTGGTTGAATAATTACTTGAACTTGGGTCAACTTTTTTTGAACCACCTGGTATAGGATGCCCTATAATCATTTGCTTGTCAAACACATCAGGTCTTACTTGCTAAATGTTTATATTTTCTTTTATTATAGTCTCATCCAGAAAATGTTATCAATGTAGGAGGTATGCCAGCACTCTTCAACTTTTCAACAAGTCAAAGAATAAACAGACCTGGGTGAGTATCGATTTTGTTTAAATTTCACAAGTTTTGTTTGTTTTCATTTCATCAAGAATGAAAATGTGAAACATTGTGATCGCAATTTTAAGATACTGGTGTTGTACTTGAGAATTGAAACTAGTTGGTTGCAGGGTAGTGAACTGATTGCTACCCATGTGTTTATCAATCAGCAATATTAGATGTTCTATATCATTTCATTACAGCTTTTGGCTAGTTCTGTGAGTACATTTGCACATATTTAGAGAGTATTTTATCTCTCAAAACGTTGTCTACCAATACTAGCAACTTCACTTTGATTGTGCTATGTGAAGGCGTCCTTCTCTGCCTGTACCTATTGAATAGTGATTATGTTACTTCATATGAAGGATGCATTTACCCAGATAGTCATATTATATCGTTATAAATTCACCTTTCTTTTTTCAGTGAACAAGAACAGCAAGAGGAGAACTTAAACAATGTGCTACTCATCACAGTAACTAATCCCAGATATCCTATCACTACTGTAAGTATTCATAAGAAAAATAGATCAAGAATCCCTTGAAATAAGGAAATAAACACATCACCAAAAATAAGTCCCCCTCTCAACAGTTCGTCAAAACATCGTAAGGTAAAACATTTTATCATTAAAACTTACTTAGAAATAATCCTATGACTGTTTCCTAAGTGTTGTTTGAAAATGAAAGATATCCATGACTTCATGGCTGAATGAGCTCAAATGGCAGACAAAAACTGCCCTTCTCAAAAGTCACGGACATCCGTGGTGCGCAATATGTAAGGTCGGTCTACCGCTATAATTGGTTCCCAGAATTTTGTGAGTGCCGTTACCATTTGTAACCTTTGAAATTGTTAACCATTAGCATTTCTTTATTGGTAAGACTAAAATATGACATTTGTAAAAAGTATATGAGACTACACCTGGAATGAATACATATGCCATTTTAATTATAGTCATGAATGCCTTTATCATTATTTGTTATTATTTCAGAATGTAATGAATACAATCTGTAAGAACTACGGCCAGGTTCTGCGTATTGTGATCTTCAAGAAGAATGGAGTACAAGCCATGGTAGAATATCCTTTACACCTTTATCAGCAGGAACTTGTATTGCTTAGAAAGGGAAAAGAACAATGACGGTTTCACTGTTTATGTTTATGCTATTTAAAATGTAAAGGTTGGCATGAAGTCTGAATTTAATTCTGTTGGCACATTGTATGCATGCTTTAAACGCAACAGACCAAATGTGTCAGTTGCATTATATTTGAGCTGGCATGTACACATAAGTATATTCTGCATTGGGCATGGGATTTTGAATCATTTATACTGGAGGCAGACAATATTGTATTTGTTTGTTTATAGCACCCATATTTCATAGAAAATGTTCATAACTTAAGCTGAGAATTACCAGTGATTTTTTAAACACAGTAGGCTATGGCTGCCATTTACCAACTAGCTTTCTGATGGTATGTTCGCCAATATTTTATCCCTTTTGATGCACTGAAAAACCTATGCAATAGCATTTAGAAGCTTTATACAGTTATAAAGTAAATACATAGACACAAAGAATATCAGAAAATATTTAAAATGAACTGAAGGAACTATGCGTTTATTTCACGATCAACAATCATGTCATGCAAAAGTAGTTTTCTTTAACTGTTTATAATTTACGATGGATAGTGTAGCAAACGCCACTGAAGCTAAACTCAAACTTCATGGATGTGACGTTTATGCTGGGTGCTGTACACTCAGAGTTGAATATGCTAGGGTAAGTATAGACTGGATCCTCCTGTCTTCCCGATTTTCCACACGGCCCCTGCGAGGGTGCTCAAATGTGAAGACTGGAAAAAATACAGTTCTAAAAGTGTGCGCTGATAAATTCGTGAAAAAATGAGCTTATTCATGCACCATCATGCCACAGAGCGCCGGTAGTTTCACGCGGCGTCGTACATCGTGTGACGCGATAGGGCGCACGATTTGCCTCCCCTGTGGCGCAGCGTGACGATCGTTCGACGCACTGCCTTTGAATTGGACCAATCAGGTGTTATTTCTGTTGTTGCCGCGCATGCTCAGTACTGGTATTTTGTCGTGGAATTCCACGACAAACCGCACACTTTTTGGACGTACTATTTTCCCAGTCCCTATATTTGGTCCGCCATTTTTAAAGATGGCGGCCATATAGAGGGACGCGGGTACCCAGTCTAGGGTAAGTAAGCAACCATTATGGGATGCAGTGTAAGTTCGTTATTGTCTTGAATAAACACAAAAAGGCTTGTGTACAATTGTAATTTTCTTGGCCATAGAAAGGCACCCCTGTCCAGATTGATAACTTTCAAAATCAAAGAGAAGAAAGACAGGATGGGTGAAGGAGATTGTCTGGATCAGAAGGGGAGATTCATACAACACATATTACGGCTATATCTTGCTAGACGTCCCGTACGGAATGAACCATGTACTACTGCAACACATTCTAATTGTTATGAGCATGCGCATATCAGTTACGGGACGTCTAGCAAGACATTGCCTATATTATATTCAAAGTTATATTCCGCACACCATATTAGAGAGCTTCGTTCGGGCAATCAAAGGCTTAATGCACATGTTTTGAACCGCGCCTTTTGCGATAAGTGGCTATCACATGCTAAAACATGTGGTCGCCAATTATTATCTTAACGTCATTCCTCTCGAGTTTCAGCAAATCGAACAAATCCGAAGCATATTTGTGAATGGTAAATTGCCCTTTCCCACGGTCACACGCATGCGTAATAATGATTTTCTTCAGTTAAGATGGTTGCCTTAGATGGGGGCCTTCTACTTCCAGCTACTACGAAACAGGATCCAATAATAAACAGAATCAAATTTTTAAATATCAGGTAGATCTTCTTCCAATTTTGCACTCTTCAGCAGTCCATTGACTGTTTAGAGGAAACAACACACCATTTGAGAGAAGCTATCATCAAATGTTAAAATTACATTTATTGGATGTTTTTGATTTGTGATTGATCTCATCTTTCATATAGCCCAAGACATTGACAGTACACAAGAATGACAATGATACATGGGATTACACCAACCCACAACTAAATCAACCACCAAGTAAGTACATAAAAACAAATAGAAATATTTGCAAGGACAATTTACCATAGGGATGGCCATATCTTTTTGCATGTAATATATGCCATTTTGTTTTTGCCTGTGGTTCATATTTGCAGTTAGTAGTCATCACTAAATCACATAAACATTTCTATGTGGATCTTTTTGAAAGAAGTTTCTGGTTCTAATTTTTGTTTTGATTAGCAACAAATAAAATGATGCCCTCATGTTTTCTTTCTTACATATCTTAGATAGCCAATTTCATTTTATTCATACAAGGGTGTAGGTTTTTCAGGGGCCTTTTAATTAATAATTTTTAGCTTTCATTTTTTTAAAAATTTAAAACTCCCTTTTAATGGCTTCTTGTATAGAGGTTATTTGTATTTTGACCCTTCCTGCTATCTGATATGGAATGAAAGCACTTGACAGTTCATCACCATGATAAGTGGTAACGCGGAATGATTCCAATCATGGAGAATATCTAAAAATAAGCGATACCATATTGTATTCAAATTTAGTTCAAAAATGACATCTTAGCCAAAAGCCTACTAACTGTGAGTTATTATCCAAATGATTGAACACATTTTATCTCATTAGAGGTGGAAAAGTTTTATTTTTTCAATATTTATTGAGGTCAGATGTTTCATATTCAAACAAAACATATAATTGTGATTTGTTTATATTATAATAATATCTTATAGTTTGCTTTTGATAAGATCATCTAGTGTTTCTTATTTGTATTCCTTTACCATTTTATGATTACTTTGTCGGCCACATTACATACAACGCTATTCTATGTAACAATTTATGTTTAAACAAATATTTTCTCATAGAGATATATAAGTTTAATACCATTGATTATCAATGCTAATTAAAAGTTTAACATACACATTTCACCAAAACCAAAACCTTTCAAGTATTTTCTTAATATAGATACTCTTTTCAGGAAAATTGATTGAGCCATTTGAAGCCAAATCTGAACAGTACATCAAATTTGTGGGATGTGTTTTATGGTGCATCAAATAGCGCAGTATGTGATGCGACCGACAACTTTCTTATTATCTGTTCTTAACCCTTTGAACACTGACACCCCTGAATAAACGGTAGCCCCACCCTGACACCCCTGCCAAAATACCCCTCAATAGGGCATAATGTCACTGTCTGTTACGTGCCATGACAGTTACTAGCACTTTTTTAGTTGCCCTATGCATGCTTACCGTGTCTTGTTTATCCTTATTACTATAGTCAGAATCATATATCCTCCGTATCAGAGTCCTTGACCCTTGCTAAAACATCTGCTGCCGACGGCGTCATTGAAAAATCCTGAAATTCCGACCAAATTGATGAAATAACCCCCCAGTTATCAGCACAGATATCGTCTTCAACGCATTTTCAGACAAACTATGTGCAGCCCTATTCATGGGTCAAAGGGCATGTTTATATTCGATGGGGATTCCCTCAAAGATTGTAAACAGTGCGCACATGTTAGCGACTTATACCGGCCGCCAGTGTATATACGATACGCATATTAGGCTTTATACCGGCCGCCAGTGTTCAAAGGGTTAAGTATCTCTCTTCTCCTTCATACTAGCACGTCTTCTCACTTTATCATGATCTTATTACAAATTTGTGTTTTAATAACATTGGGCCTACATGTACTAAACAGTCACGATTCAGATCATCCAGTAAAACACACAAAGGGATTCTAATTATATAATTGTTCATGTAACACAATATCCAAAAGCTGAAATTTTTGAAGAACATTTGTAGGAACTATAGGACAAGAAAATGATCAATTCCAAAATGCCCTTGGGGTCAGGATTTATTCCTTAAACACCTTTTTACAAAACAATGTTGCCAAGTTAGTTGAGAGGTCACTGCAGAATGCAGCTTTCTATAATCAATTGTTTAATTTGAGCCACATCCATCCTATAAGAATTATTGTGCTGTTGAGTGATTTGATGAATAATCTTTTGAAACCAGATTATTAGTTGAGCTACATTTAGCAGTATCCTCTCAATCAGATTTCATCCATTTGATAACATATATAATGCACCCATCATCATCAAGACATTCACAAATTGCTTTAAGATACTCGAAAATATTTGTGTTACAGATGCATTAAACAATTTCATCAGAACTTATTCAAGTCATACAGATATTCATAGAGCAATGCCAATTGCTTGTATCCATACAGGTTGAGGTACATTTATAACAGGTCTGTTGCCTTCCAAGATCAATTAATAATGGTGCGATCAACAAATAAGCCATTTTCTACACTAGTTACTCCTAGTGTAGCCAAAACTGTATCAAAGATTGCTTATTCCAAACCTTATACATTGACATTGTGTGTAAAGCTCATACTGGAATTCATTTACAATGCCTGTAACTTGTAATGGTGAGATCACCAAATAAGCCATTTCTACACTAGTTACTCCAGGTGAAGCTTGCAGTGTTTTATTGCCATTTTGAAGTGGTCAGAGATATAAATCAAATGTATCAACATTTGCCAAATGCAAACCTTACTGGTTGCAATTGCATGATAAACATACTCATTTTCAAATCCAGTGTTTGTATGGGAGTCATGTATTTTAGATGCACCAACGATGCGACAACTATGCACCTTGTATTAATATATGTTGGTAATGCTTATTATCATCTCATCTGATGATATCGCTAGAAAGGCAACAGACCTAATCCAAGCAAGACATCATCATTAACCATTAACAATGAATTTGTTCTGCAAAAGCTAATATGTTGTTGTTTCATTTGAAAGTAAAGACCTGTTGGGCACATTTGTTTGCACTCAATTTCATATAGATATACAACACTTTTGCCATTGCTATTTGCTATTGTTCAATCTTATCTAGTAGCATTCAAATGATTGATTAATTTAGTTTTAAAATACGTTTAAACATGATTGATCTTGTACATGCAAGTTTTAAGTTTAATACATAGGTAACCTTTAAGGCATTCCAAGTTTCACATTGTATAACATAATAAATGACAAAATTATGCAGTCAATGAAGTTAACCTAGTAAATATTTTACAGATGAGGCTTAAATTTGGGTAAGCCCTGTAGCGAAAACATTGCAGTTATGCTTAACATTTTTAGTTAACATTGACATTACATTGCCTAGCCAGAGCTTGAATTGTGTTAAACTTTGTTAACATTGTACACCGACCATTTAAAATATGTTAATATGTTAATCTTCTTTACATTTACATCACATTGTATAGTCAATAGTCATTGTATTTAACCTGTTTACATTTACATTGTAAAGCAAATAGCTATCCTGGATTGTAATAAACATGTCCTACAACTATACAAAGTCAAATTTAAAATGTATCAAACTTGATTCACAATATTTACAAAATCATGTTTCTATTTGTACTTTCCTTGGCTGGATAATTACACAAGTTAAAATGCCAGTCAACCTGGTTAAATATCATCTTATCATTTGTATTTAAACATGTATTATTAACACACACTCTCCAGCTCGAATGTGAAATCTTACCAGAGTTTAATCATGATAACTACACAATGGAGCTTGAATGTACATGGATATACTTTTCAATACACATTTGTATTAACATTGTGATTACTATACATTTTAAATTTATACAAAATGGCAGACTATGGATATTAAAGAAGTAGACGGTTAAACAACAACACAACAAAGTTACAACTACTATTGTTTGGCTGTTTCTAAATTATAGATTTATTAGTTTTACATAAAGTAAACAAAAATAAAACTAACCAACAAAAAAGACATATATTGAATACCCATCACTTGTCTGCCATTTTCATGTTTGCATAGCTACTTTTGATCGTAAATTTGATCATATGTTTTATGAGAATTATTAATATGTCACAAATATCTATTATTTCAAGTATACAGAATGCTCGGAACAGTGTCAAAATACCCAAAATCTGAATGAGTGCATGAGTTGGTGTTAGTGCTGCATAAAACTCTGAAATATTTTTTTTTGTATGTTGAAACTCTTCTGGGAGTTCATCATTGTTTGCCTGTCAGGAGGAGCTGGACAAAGTTGCACTTATTGTGACTGCTATAGACCATTTCAAATCCGAAAATATACGATTGGTTCCGAATGTTTCCGATTAGCTGAGTGATTTGACGCTCGGTTACATGATCTGTCAGCTCACAAGTCATGTCCATGTGCCGGAGAAAAACAAACGTGTTCTTCACCCGTCTGCCCGTGTGGTAGATTGCGCTGGTGTTGGTGATAGATTGTATCCTTCACAAAGTTGATGTTGCGGCATTTCAGTAACAAAAACGGTGAGATGAAAGAGATTTGGGGTAATATTTTCACTTTTTACCGTTTGCTCGATACATTTGGAATTTGCCCATCAACGCCATTGTTGATAAAAATTTAAAAAATAGTCTCGTTCCACGTTTTACTTCTCATGTGTGCACGCGTGTATGTAACTATGTAAACATAGTAAATCACTAGGCGGACAACCAACTAGGACAAGGCTGTGAATGCGATCAACTGATGCGAAGAACGCACAACGCACCTACTCCACGTTACCTGTTTTTCCGAAGATTTCCGATCTCAATTTAAAATGGTCTATAGAAATAGCATTGAATCCTGCATACTTCACATGCAACTACACCTCTACCTTCACATAAATTACATTACTGACTGTAAACATGTGGTGTGTAATACCATTTCAATGGCAACAGCAATAAGCAAAACGTTCCCTAGTACCTGCTGATGGTCAACTTTCAAAACTTCTGTGATATCTAATGTAATACAAAATATTTCTCTACAAATTGTATTCTCCGTTTGTTTTTAAAATCTTATCAATTTTCATATCACTTGATCATATAAATTTGTTTTGAGTGTTTAGCATTGTAAAATGTTACAATGGAAATTGTATATATATCTGAATTTTAATTATAACGACATCAGTGAGGGCATCTGAACACATACAAGACACACTCAAGATCAGATCAGAGCAGTTAACATTGGCTGAGTGAGTATACATCAACCATGTACAATAATTATACATGAACAATTTCACAATTGGTCAACAGCAGATGGCTAACAATGGCAGTACATAAAATAAACAATGCAGAAATAGTCATTGAATGACCCTAGTTTTTGGATGGCAACATTAAGTCTACCAGCAAGATTTAAGATTTCGATTCCAACATCTACATGTGTCATCACAGATTGGTCCGATTCTTATGAACAATGAGACAAGAATGACACCAGCGGAACAAGCACGAACAACATCAAGATATCATGCAGTCTCATAGAAAACTGACACAATATGGTGACAATTGTACAAGATTATTCTTCATGACTGACACATCAATGCAGACATAAATTTGAAAGACATTCTTGTACGACATTCAAGAATGTTTCAAGATAAACCAGAATTCAAAAGCCATCTATGTGCTCTGCAGATCACAAACACACCAGTCAGCAACTTATGGAAATATACATGGCATTAATGAAGAATATCAATCTTACCTTATCAATTGATTGGGGAAATATTCTGGGCTGAAATGAATGAATACAGAGAGAACACACAGACAAACAAGATACTGCAGACTAAGATCAATCATGTCAAGAGATGCATTCACTTCAGCGTATGTGGGACAGAAAAAAATGAAAATTGCCAATGAGATCAGAATACCTTGGAATCACACACACAGACAAAGAAAGACTCACAAGACATTCAAGATATTACCTTTCACCTACCACCCATGCATCTCAAGATAAATGAGCACTCATGGAAAAGACACACCAAGACAAGTTTAACACACACCATGGCAGGTGATATATTCACCAAGACATCAGATCTATATACACCACAAGAATACAGCATCTCTCTGTCATAATGTTACCATGGGAATGTATGCTAGTCTGATCCCTCTCTATTTTGTATCTGTGTCCACCCATTATGTCATCTATTGTTTTGAAAAATAAATCCACTGATAAAATATTATCCCAAACAACTTGTTGGAAATCACAGGAATAGAGGAACTGTTACAACATAAATGGAGTTATCACTGGTCGTACGGTGTGATGAAATTCATCCGGCATAGTGCATCGGCTAATCTGAGATATTGTGGACGCAGTTGAGGCAGTGAAGAAAGTCTTGTACTTTACTCAATGGAACTAACTGCTTGGCTTGTTGAATTATCATAATCTAGATTGGTGTTGGGTAAGGTTCATCCAGTAAGTAGTCTTATTGGTAAGATGTAGTATTACTTACAAAAAACAGTTTTAGATTTCTGATACAGAGTAAAACGTTTGTCAGCAATGCTTGCCTTATAATAAAGCTGTTATAAGTTTGAAAATTGATATATAAGGAGTCATCTATAATGGTATAGTTCTTTGTAAGGTAAACAAGGTCATCTTGCATTGTAAAATTCTAAATTGGAAAGAGTCGCTAAAATATTCATTGTTTTTGCCCCAGCCAAATGAATGGTAATATTTGTATTCAAAGTCATAATTTTTAGGACTTTAAGATTTGTATGTGCTATACAGTTTTAAGCCCAGAAATCCTGATATAGGACAGATTTACACACACACAGCTTGTATTTGAAATATAAGTGTTTGCATATTAAACAACATGCACTTGATTGGTAGAGTACAATGTATTGACTGTTAACTAGCTATTTCTGCCATTTTTGTACATGTTTTACAGCATGAGCAGGTTATATCATTTTCATCTAATGATCACAAATTGTGGAAATGTTTATTTGGCTTTATGTGAAAGATCAATGATCATCCCAGGCGAAGAGTTCAGATGTCAAATGTGATACAGTAATCACATTTTGCCAACAACTTAGTTTAATGTACAATGTAAAATGATATAAGGATTGATCTGGGTTGGTGTATGCCATGTTTTGCATCTGAAATGTTTACATCATCAAAACTATTGGTAATTATAAAATATGATCAATTAATACATGTGATTTATAGTATTCTAGGTCTGTATTTGATGTAGATGTAATTGTATATTATATTTCACATTATAAATTTAAGATGCATCGTTTGTACATAAAATCTATTTACATGCATTTTGGTATTATTGACTTCTGATATCCTTTTGCAGCATCATTGCCCAAACATCCATTATGATTCTGAATGATTGTCAATGAATACAAGCAGTTGATCATGAGGCCATGATAGACAATATAATAGAAAGCCCCTGGGCTATTCCATCTGAGACTAGTGATTGGTAATTGAATGTCATTTGGATATCCCTGTGCAACCACGGATTTGCTTTGTGACCAAAACAACAGATGAATAGTATTATAATAGCACAAGTGCTGGTGGGGCTGAACAAATTCAAGTGTTTGTATAGACTAGATTAGAAAAATCTGTTCAAACAAGCTTTAAACATTAGAATTTACCTTATTTACACTCCATTCTAACTGAAGTATGAATGTGATGTCAAAACAGTTCCCCTGATTAAAGCAACACCAATGCTGGGAATCATCTTTGATCAAATGACTATACTGTATGCCAGTGAATTGAGATATATGCATCGTTAAGCTACAATCATTGAATACACTTGAGTATAATATGACCAGACTAAATGCAATGCAATTCTATGGTAAAGGTAGCCGTACTGTACTTTGCCATGACATACACCATCTTTTAATGTAGAATATGGGTAAATAAATGGGTTTCTTTTTGGGTTTTTTTGTATATAAAGAGCAAATGTGAACAATTGCCCAACAGACATTAACAAAGTTAATGAACTGAGTGATTAAAAATCAAACTGGTAACTCTCAACAGAGAGCTCTGATGGGCCAATCAATTGGTTCACTGCAACTGCTATTTTTCTAATCATAATATTTCCCCCATTTGCAGGTCGTGGCCCCGCCTTGCTAGAGGACCCTCCAGAGGCAACATACAATGGGCCTACAGTTAGGCGTGGACAACAAGGACCACCACCTGGCGGGTTTAACCAATATGGTAATGGCATGGGGGAGCCAGGGTTCGACCAGTATGGTAAATTATTATTGTTATGTGGTAATTGTTCACTGTGTAAATGTGGTTATGATAGCAACTGTTTCCACAGATTAAAGGATGGGAACTCTGTTCAATTCATGATTGCCCAAATCTTACTTTAATAACATTGCCCAAGTTGTTTGTTTGGGAGAAAATGTTGATAAGCAAAACGATAAACCACATAAGATTGTATTCTCTATACTTGTATGCTTTTATAAATTAATTAATATATTAACAATTTATTTTTTTTTTGTTTTGTTTGTTTATTTATTTTTCCCCTTTTTAAAATTATTCTAACAAAATTATCCACAATACTGATACTATACACCCTGTGTTGTTGCACTTAATTGCACTGTTATCTGTTAAAAATTCAATTGCGCCTACAATTTGTGCGAGTCCTGCCTTTTTTGCACTAATCATTTAAGTTATAGGCTTGTGATCACAACTAACCCCTGCCCCTCGATGACTAGAACCAAGCTCATTTCATTGTTCCTTTCGTTATGTAAGCAGAGTGATTTTTAACAGTTCACATTATCCTCAGAGAATCAAGACTTGTAATAATAAAAACCATTCATCTTACTTCCACACAAAGGTATGCAGGAGAGAGGCCCAGCACCACCTAGAGGGCGAGGTGGACCTCCTCCACAGCACTACCAAGAGCAAGGCTACCCACCCCCACATGCACATCCTGGTGGTAGATTCCCACCACATCAGGAGAGAGGAGACTTTGGGCAACCACCACAGCAGTATGGCGGTTATGGAGGAATGCAAGTGAGTACTAATCACTAGTATAGGAAGTAGTTAACCTAGAAGGTATCAAGACAAGCTATTATCATATCAAACATTTCTTGTTTTCTCTATTTTTCTGTAATTTTGATCCTTTAATCCACAAGTCATTCTTTAATCAAATATAGATTTAAATCCAAATTAGACAAATCTCTTCTCTGATATTGATAAGGATTTAATACAAATAAAGAAATTACTTTATATTATATAATGAGAATGGGAAATAGCTAGATAACTTTTGTCAATGTTGTTCTTGAAAAATAAAGATAATCCTGTTTTTATTTTGTTTGCAAATTTAGGAAGTGAAAATATTTTTGATAAATTAAGAACTCATATAAAATGTTATAACATCTTATACTCATAACATGTTATAACATTTTATGAGTTCTACAGACCCATGTTTTGCATGTGACTAAGTGTGTGTTTTGGAATTTATAAATATGTTTTTATTGATATGATCATTCTATAGGACCAGCATGCATTGCAGCCTCCACCATCAATGCAGCCAGGTAATGGCAGCCCTGTACTGATGATATATAGTATGGACCCAGACAAAATGAACTGTGATAGACTGTTTAATCTCCTTTGTCTCTATGGCAATGTTATGAAGGTAATGTATGCCATTATAGTGTATATGAATCAGATAGAATACATTTTCCCTTTCTCTGTAGAGTGACATCAGAGCTTGTTCGTATGTTAGTACTTAAAGATTAAAGACCTGTTGATCAATCAAAAAAGAAATGGGGGTTGGGGTTGGGGGAAGAAGAATTTTGGTGAGTAAAATGTGCACAAAGCGCACGAAATATTTGGCTATTAAACATTTGAGGTAATTTTGATATTTTCACAGTATGATACCTTGGGTCAGGTTGGGGTACAACAATTTAGGTTAAACAGTGAGCACCTGATTATTCCATAATAGTATAAAGGTGTATTAATTATGCATGATAAATAGGTGATTGGCATTCAAGTCATTTAAACTGATGGATATCCATTTCAATTCTGCCATCGCCTTCTTTTTTGACATGGTCCAATGGCTGGGTCTTGTTACTGGAATGAGCCAGTATTGATACAGATCATAGGTCCAGTCCAGTGTGGAGCTAGCATTTTCCGGTTGGGTCAAGTAACTCAGAATGGGTTGGAGATACATCCTGCCAGGTTGTGTGGAGTTACAGAATGAATGGTATATAAGGCTACACATGCCCTGCAGGTGTGATATGGGCAATTCCACGCGTTGCGGAATGACATTTACACACAAAAATCCACTTTCTTTTGGGTGTAAAACCCAGAGATTTGTAGTTACTCCCCATTTTACAACTTTATTTGATAATAGCGATTGATACTCAAAAAATAAACCTAGGGAAAAAATTAGACTGCGCTTCCAAGTATCCTAATTTGCATATGCAAATTTGCGATGCGGAATGACGCAGACGATTGGTGTTTTTTTTACATGTTTACACAAAGTGAAAACTCTGTGAACTTTTTAGAGTGTATCATTATTGAAGTTACTTTTTAGAAGGTTTGAAGTGTTAGCTAACTGACAAAAGCATTTTCATAAAACTTAATCATCAGCTAGGATGTCTAGTAGGTCATCAAAAAATAAAAGTAGGTGTTGCGGAATGACGTTGCGGAATGACAGTGTGAATTTGTGTGCAAAACTCCATAGAGAAAAGAAAAAACATGTTTTTATGCTTTAATATGCATAAAAAATAAAAGAAAGAGTAATCAGTGGCATTTCATATGTTACAAATTCGTGAATACAAGTAACCCAACTATTTTCACATTGAAATCATCATTTACAGGTAAAGTAGCCATGATTTTGTGATAAAATTGCCGAATTCAACAGCTTGCACATCAAAGTTGCCTAATTCAGCAAATTATGAGTTTTCATCAATTTTGAAACTTTTTTAGAAGTTTAAGAGTCCATATTTGAATGAATTATCATAAATAAGGATGATCTTATTATACCAAGTACACAAAAATATCACAATTTGCTCAATAAATTGCCTAAATATAGGGATTAATACCTTAGTCATTCCGCACCGTCATTCCGCAACATGTCATTCCGCAACGCTCATTAGCGCTATTTATTAACAGAATTTTCCAATTTTTTTTTATCATTGTGAAGCATGTCAATTGTGTGCAGAGAAAAAATAGTTAAATGAAAATAGGGTACATTTTTTCTTCTTGCTATCCTAAAAAATTGTACTTTTGCGTTGCGGAATGACATGAGATTATGCAATGCATACTAATTACCTGGATTAACGAGGCTAATTGGCCGTTGATCAAAATTAAATTTATATCAAAACTTTTCCCATCAGTACTACTATTGTGCCTGACATTTATTTAAACATCATACCTATGTGTCTAAAAGATATGGAATAAATAAAAACAAGCCTTTTCACTGATTTTGTAAGCTGCAAATATGCAAATTTATGCTAATTAGCTAGTTTATACATCAAAAAACATAGTATCGCTAAACAAACTAAAAATTCCTGAACTTTGAACTCTTGCCTACATTATAGGCATAGAATTAAACTTTGGATGCACATTTGAAATTTTGGCTATTTGGTTGACATTTGCTTGGAATTGCCCATATACACTGAGCAAAAAAAGAAACTTATAAAAAAAAAGAAACTTATAAAATTTTAACAGATCACCAAATAAAATTCTGTGCATGAAAATGTACCAAATTTGGATACAATATTACTGCAATGTATTGCTTCAAATGGCAGTCAATAACCCATTGTTTGCTTCAATGACACAAGAGAAATGCGCACTGACCCTATGGTGATCTGTTAACATTTTATAAGTTTCTTTTATGGCTCAGTGTATGTTGGGTTTCAAAAACCTCAATGGTCACTTACTGAAATTAATTATATTATGTGAATAACAAACAAATCTTATTTAGTTCCATTAGAATAAGATAGGTCTTTTATGAATATCATTTGCCATATTTCATTTTCAATTTCTTTACCTCTGTTATGTAGATCAAATACTTGAAGAGTAAGCCAGGTTGTGCCATGGCAGAGATGGGTGATGCGCTGGCTGTAGAGAGAGCTATCACCAATCTGAGCAACATTGAGTTTTTTGGGAAGACTGTTCAACTAGGGTGAGTGAATTATATAAGGCCCAAACAAATGATAGTTAATTGTCCATGCCAGCCACTGTCAAGAACGAAAGTGGGCACATGCTGAAATCATTCCTCCCATGTTGATTGTGTTGCTGTTTTATGCCATTTACACCTTGAATGAAAAGCCTTAAAGTACAGTCAATATAAGTTAATCTTAGGCTGTTCTATTTGATTTTTGATTTTTGTACAAAATAGTTCTGAAAAAATGTTGTTTGAATATTTGACACTTTTAGATTAGATTTTTTTTAATTTACCAAAATGTTCACAGAAAATCTTTTAGGAAACAAAAATTATAAAAATGACCGACCGACCGACCCTACCTGAGAGGTCCATTTGCCAGTAGAACAGGGGTTTATATTTGCCGCTAAGGTATAACGCCAATTCAAATTGATTCTGAGTTTAAAGTTTGAAAAAAGAGACCAGGTGACTCATTATTTAATTATCATTTATTTTCTTTATTTTGAAAACAAGTGGTCCAACCATTGTGTTGTGAATTATTTTATAACTATGATTAATTTTATAACCAAACATAATACAATCATGTTCTTTGTTTATACATCATCAAATCTGATATCATCAAAGTCAGCAAAAAGCAAATGAAAGTTATTCAAAGTCCTTATAAAGAAGAAAGTCCTAAATAATATTTAAATATTCTGCAATTCTGGACATGGGTAGGAAACAGTAAACTCAGAATCAATTTAATTGTTCTAATGCACTTCCATTATTTTGTCATGATTTCTAACCAATGTCTCTCTCTCCTTACAGTTTCTCCCGGCAGATGTTCTTAGCGCCCCCAGGGCAACCTGGTGAACTACCTGATGGATCACCATCATTCATGGATTATTCACAAAGCAGAAACAATCGATTCACTACCAGCCAGGCTGCTTCAAAGAACCATATCCTTTATGATCACTATATGGACTGCCTATTTGTGGCCTCATATCACTTCTCTGTATTAAAATGTTGAGGATATCTATGCAAGCAGAATAATACAAGCATTTTGACCATGCGTTATTTGTGTGCACTCACTTTCATAATTTTTTTACAATGGGTGAAATTATGTGTCATTTTGGATAAATAAATAAAAAAATTAAAAAGGTTGAAATTATTTAAGTATAATGATTTATACAAAGTATTATATTTCATTCAGACACAATGTATTGATTGATATTTGCATAAAAGTTCATCTGTGTTGTACATTGATACGATACTTTGTATTTCTAAATGATCTGCACAGAAAAGATGTTGTTGAAATCACAGCTATATGTAATTTGTTTAATAATGTAAAATATACATGTTTTATACCTTGACTTCATTGTACGTATTCATCAGCCATCCAAGGTTCTCCATTTCTTTAATGCTCACCCGGAAAGTACACCAGAAACCATCAAACAGGTAAATTCATACATCATCCAAACTTATTAAATCACACACCTTTTTCAAACTCACAACATTATATATTAATCGCCCAGCCTTAGATTGCAATTTATGTCTTAATCTAAACCACTTAAAAGTTGTTTTTGGAATTTAACTCCCAGGGGGTCAAACCGGTCGAATTTTGGGTGTGGGGAAATGTGAATGGCTCCATCGACACCAGGGAACAAAACTGGGGAGCCTGCTGGGAGTCTGATCCAGCCACAAGTTGCCATGAATCCGCTAGTCCATGTTTCACCGCATTTGTGTGAAGATGGGTCAAAGCAAA
Source organism: Ophiura sarsii (assembly GCA_035610835.1). Taxonomy (NCBI): domain Eukaryota; kingdom Metazoa; phylum Echinodermata; class Ophiuroidea; order Amphilepidida; family Ophiuridae; genus Ophiura; species Ophiura sarsii. Next base: position 148,290,404 of record CM069441.1, on the reverse strand, counting down.
GTAAATCAAAGCTCTGTCACTGATTTGTATAATTTGAAGGTAGTTTGTCTCTGAAACCTGTATGGGTAGAATTTTTTTGATTGGTTGCTATGGTAATACCAACATACCATTGTAGTATGAATGGCTAGTCTGATGAATGGCTAGATGAACACACAAATGAGAAGTGCGTAGCAACCATTAATTTGTCAGAGAGTATACTGTAAAACCAGAAATGTTCGTGAGTTTAAAATTTCACGGATCAGCAATACTGGCCTAATTCACGGCATGAACATTTTGCGAATATAAACTTTGGAGTTACATTGTGTAACTTTGCAATGCACTGCTACAAGGTAGCTTGGGAATATTTGTGGCTTAAAATGTTCGCGAGTAAGTACTCCTAGCAAAATTTGCAAAATTTAAATGCCCACAAACATTTCTGGTTTTACATTATATTTTTATTGCAATATACATAATTTATAGGCCTGTAATGTATTCACAAATACATTTAGTCAAGGTCTTAGTCCTACTGTGAAGGACATCTAAGTTTTCATATTCTATTTCAAAAATGATTAACAAAGATAAAAGGTCCTTGGTAGTGAGACTAAAAATTAAGCCAAGACTGAATTCTTTGTGAATACAGGCCGTAATGTTTTGATGCAACCTAGCCTCGTTCATATTCAGTCTGGTATTGACTGAGTACTCACCATTGTATTCACTCCTTTATTCCATTCTTGAAAAAATTGACTGATTATAGATGTGGGTGTAGTTTGACATTTTCAATGAGACTGGGTTGCTTAATGACATACAAACTGATTATTTTATAAATAGACCATACTGTTATATTTGTAGTGTGTGCACTACATATTATGTAGTCTTAATTAATTGTTGGAGACATGAGGTTTTGAGCAGGATCAATACTTTAATGATTTATCAATATTATTGTGTTGTGAACCATATCTTGGTGTATTGTTTGTATTCTGTTCATGGTAATCAATATTTAATTAACTGTACAAACACTATTATTATGAAAAAGTTGTATTGTTTTTAATCATAATACTTTGTAAGCCTTACAAATTGTATATCATAAAGTGTGGGTGCATTTAATTTTAGTGTTCCGTTCAAAAATAAATCAGAAAATTGTTTTTTATCTTTTATAATTTTACTCCATATTGTATCACAAAATTCAGGAGAAATTGTTCATTCATAGCTTGCAGATTATGATCACACACACACAAATTAACTGTTCAATATTTCATATATGTTAGCAAAATGTTGTTTGCCAAGTATTGAATTTTAACAGAAAAATTAAATTAAATAGTTTTATAAAATTAAAGTCATCATGTGATACCCTTTGAATAGTATTGTCACCTCTCATGCAGGGAGCACCTTTGTTTTAAATTGTTATATCAAATGACTTGCCTTAACCAATATTGTAGACACATTTTGGAAAACAATATTGGTAAAACAGTGAATCACAAAATGATCTCCATTCCCATTTCCAACAAAATATGCCATTTTAGCAGTTTTAGTTTATAGGTAAGATGTTGTTAACAGACATACTGGTCAAGTTTTAGGATTGGTCAAGTTGTAGGTGTGATGCAAGTTTTAATTCCATTCCCATTTGACTTAATAATAAGATTAAAGCAATGGTAAAAAGAGGATTTGGACATTTCATATTTTCGAGTTGTTGCATATAATTCTGTAATCAAAATTAATGAAGTAAATTGTGCATCCTTAAACCTTTTGAGTAGTAGATTTATGGGTTTTTTTTGACAAGTTGTGATTAACATTGATTCATGTATTTGTGCTCTTATTTTTATGCAGGTTTTTATCAATGCTGGTATTGATTCACCAGTCAGTGTAAAGATGTTTGAATCAAAATGTAAGTGTAATACTTTAAGCCGAATCAATCTTCCACACCTGTATCATATCCCTATTTATTATCTGATAATAAAATTGTGATTCCCATACTTCATCTAGGGTTGCCCAAGTGTTGAATGCAGTTGGGTGCCTAACTTTACACACACCAAAATGATCAAGACATCTTAATATGATTGAACTGGACTGAACTTGACTAAACTAAGCAGAGTATAATTCAACAAAATGTTGCAATAGGATTTTATCATTTTCAGCAAAACATGAATAACTATTCCATGTTGGCAATGCACCTTAAGTATTTGCCAATGATATTGCACCTCATCTTATACTTTTCTTCTCCTAATTTTTCTGTTCCCCATGTTTTTGTTTTAGCTGAGCGCAACCTGACTGGCTTAGTAGAGTGGCCTGACAAGCAAAGGGCTGTAGAAGCCCTCATCATAGGTAATCACACTACTATGGAAAATCCAAGTAAGTAATAATATCATAATCTTTGCAATTGTGACAATATCTTAATACATTGCTCAAAAAGTAACTCAATTGCTTCAACCTAAGATATCAAACTTATATAAATGTGTACAGTCATATCAAAAGGATGCATATGTCTAACCCTACATGCTACTGATTTGAATTAAACAATACATATAAAGTACTAGAGCCTGTGAGTTCAAATTAATACGATAGGAGCAACATGTTACAGCCTACAAGTGCATGATTTTGATGTGACTGGACACAAATGTTGATTAATTTGAGATATTGTATGTGAACAGTTCACTATAAAGGAAGCTATAGCTCAAAGAGCAAAGTCAAAATATGATTTCAATTATTGCATTTGGCTTGTCAACATCAGAGATAGTATCATGTACAAATGAAGGCAATATTGATCACTGGAAACATTCCTGTTCCCCATTGCACTCATAAATGAACCATTATCATGTTACTACACTGAGCCTGCTCTTAAAGAGCCAAGTGCAACCAATAGTGCTGAAAAACCAAGTGAAATCAATGTAATGATATTTTTAAGTGAAAGCTCTACTTCATAAATTATGAGAACATTAACTGTCAACTGTTAATTTTCTGAGCACTATGCGCAATATAAAGCCAATTGGAGCCATGTTTAAAAAAATATAGTGACAGCTGCCATATTCCTTACTGAGTGAAGAATTATCAATTTGCAAGGAACCCTCATTACATCGAGGATAATTAAGAAATGAATATTTGCATTTAACTATTTTTTTTGGTTTTCCTGTAAGATGAATCTCCTATCGATGCTAAGTTTGAATTAGTTGTTTAGAATCATTTTTATTCATCAAGATTCCATTTAATCACCTTTTTTCTTTGTTTTTTGTTGCTTTTTTAGGTGGACGCTACCCCTACACTTTCAAGCTGTGCTTCTCCAATGCCTTGCATGCTCAGTAATCTATGACAACATTCATACCATCCACCATACTACACAGGGTGTCAAGGAAACATCCAGGGGATATTCATGAATGCGACAGGAAAATTTACTTGACATTTTGTGTTCCCCTCCAACAGTGGGGAATTTTCTCTTACCATTTTTCGCTGATGGATTTTGCCATCCCTAGCACCACCACAGTATGGTATATAACTGTTGCAGATAAAGCCCTAGATAGCCCACTAAGCTGTAACAACCTACCTGATTTCATGAAGGGCAACTTTAAAAGTTATCATAAAAATGTTGTTGTATTTGAGGTAGCATAGTTACTATGCATCACAAATACACCCATCAAAATATGTAAGTTCCCCCCTAGCATATACTAGAATCTTTCCAAAAATATTTGATGGATTTAAATAATTGTCAGCTAAAAAGATGCACCCAATTGTTAGGCACATTTTGATACCAAATTTATTGGCCTTGAGACAATGCAACGATAAGAAATTGTGCCATTTACCAATTTGTATACAGAAAAAAAAGTGGCACTAAATCTCACTGGCTATGGCTGGTTTTGTCCATAAAATTAACAAACAAGATTATGACCTGCTTATTGATTATGATCTGCTTATTGATGTATGGACAATCCAGCCATAGCCAGTGAGATTTAGTGCCACTTTTTTTTCTGTATAAATATGGGTAAATGGCACAATTTCTTATCGTTGCATTGTCTCAAGGCCAACAAATTTGGTATCAAAATGTGCCTAACAATTGGGTGCATCTTTCTAGCTGACAATTATTTAAATCCATCAAATATTTCTGGAAATATTCTAGTATATGCTAGGGGGGAACTTACATATTTTGATGGGTGTATTTGCATCCTTCAATATTGTAGTGTTAGCACCAAGCAGTACAGATGTGTAATAGTTGTTCCATTAACTCTAAAATCTGCTTGCAAGTCATTTAGCTCTAGGATTGGTACGCAACATACCACCCAGATACAATTATTTTTCATAATAAAACTTGCGTTGTAAATCTTGAAATTTCTCTAGGTATTATTATTTTCTAATCGTGGTATTGATCAACCTGTGATAACTAGCCGCTCTTTGGTTACTTTTGGATATAAGTTGCATAGTGTAAGTTAAAGTACCAAATTGTGTAGATTTATGCTTCTGTAAAAGTGTTACCATAATACCCTAGTCCCTAGAGGCATCAAATATCAGGAGGGAAAAGATAGACAAAGTAAGGGGTATAGAAATTGTTCTGCCAAGAATGGAACCTGAATCACTGGTATAGGAGTCACAAACAAGGACTGCTATACTACACGAGCCCCCACCCAAAATCTAGTTGTTCTAGTACTTAACTAGGGTTTTTGTTGCGTTCATAAAATATTTGACCAAAAAATGTCCACTTTTACAGTATTTTCTAGACCTTAAAGGTATATGTTCCGATCACTTTTTTTGGGCTATGATTTTTTTTCACATACGGTATATGTTCCGATCACTTTTTTTGGGCTATGATTTTTTTTCACATCAAGATATTTTAATATCAGAAGAATCCCCATATTTTTCTCATTTTGTCTGTAAAATCTTAGGGGCCAAAAATGTTCCGTTTAGAAATTATAGGCTAAAATGTGGTGAATTACTGCCAAAGGTGGTTAACCACCAGCCAGTTTGTGTATTACTCAATGGGCAAAATTATTGTGACCTTGTTATTCTGAAATTAGAACCATTGGAGTTATGCAACTCAAATTTTGGAAAGTGACAATTTTAAGGATGACCTTTCATGCAAAATAGAAAACATCAAGTTGAAAATCGGACCAGCAATCAGAACATCTACCTTTAAAGTGTTCTAGAAGTCTGAACAAATCTACTATTGGCAATGATTGACCCATAGAAACCACCAATACTATGTACAATCTAAATCTCTCAGATTTGTGTCAGTTAATTAAAGTTATGCCAATATTTGTTTCATCTTTAAATTGATTTTGTGTAGTCTTATTTTGTGTTACAGAGGTTTATTTTATTTCAAAAACTAAAATGGGTGCAAGTTCATTCATTCATGGGTAATGTTTGACTATGTAAGGGCTAAATTAAGTAAACACCAGTTGATCTCCATCCAAATGTTTAGATGAAAAAGAAAGATGAACTCTCCAGTTATCTTTGTTATTCAATGAACCGAAGTAAACTATTGTAAGCATATCCAAACAGTAACATTCAAAACAACTTTGAAAATATTTATTTAGATATAATGTATTCTCAAAGTAAAAGTGGTAATTTGATGATGTCATAGCCCAAGGATGATTTGATAACCAAAACCAAAAATCTGTTAAAAGTGTAGTTTATTTGAACCAGGCAACTTTTCATCACTTATTGAAATCAATGTTTAAAAACAATTTGGGCTACTTTGCCATTTGTTTTAGTAGTACTGTGAACATATAGCTTCAAATGAGTATTGACATAGAGAGGTGATTAAAAAAAGTTTCATATTTTGTCAAGGTAGACGGTTATTTTGCTGGAAAATGTTCTGTAACTGATTGTATGGCTTGTGTAATGATTAAAAGGTCTAAATGATTATAATTGATGTGATGTTGTATTATTTATTATTCATAGAAACATTGGTAAGATGTGTAAATTGAACCTTATTAGCATGGTCTGAAGATATTCATTTGTGATTTTTAAGGAGAAACAAAGGAATACTTTCACGGCATACGGTTGCCAGTTGGATAAAGCTCATCAAAGAAATGTCAGTTAAATTATTTAACCCGACATTTGAGTTTATTACCAAGGGAACTTATCACTTCTTGACAAGAACACAAAGTTTCTGTATAATAATTTAAACTACTTGTACACAGGTATACTTCAATACCCTTTCCAAAGCAATCACCTGTTTATTGACATTTGTTTAGTAAAAGTATTGAATTATATTTATGTACAAATATTGCTCATTTTAATGCACAGAATGTCAACTTGGTATATCTATGCGTTGAACAAAAAGGGCTTGAAACGAGTGAGTTGCTTCCGATAACATCACATGGCCACTGTTTCTGATATATTTCAACACAAATAGAGTTCAAATGAATGTAACCAACACAATTTGACTTTTAAAGATAATTTAATATAATAATTAAATATTAACGCCAATGTCATCAAAATTGTAGTGTCCTTATAGTTACACTGTATTGTAGCACGGTAATCTTATGGGGAAATGATGCTTGCATTTTAGATGTGTTTTCAGTAGTCTAGTTCTCAGAGCATATGCTAAAACTGAATTATAGAGACGAAATAGGTCCGCAGAAGTAGCACTTCAATTGTTTTAAAGATGAAAAGGAAGTGAGGTCGAGGTATATATTTCATTGATTCAATAAATAGTATTGGGGTTTTGTTAGATGTGATGGCAAAAAGGTTCTACAGAGTAAAGTAAATAGTCATCGCGTTAGATCAAGTTGACCATTTTAAAAGTTCGAATGAATTAGTGAAAAAGAGAGGATAGTGAATTGGGGTGAATTTAAATGGTTTATCATTGGACGTATGTATGTAAAATAAGAATATTCAATTAAGTCAACTTGAAAATGTAAAGTGTTTCAATTATCATGAAATCAAAATGCTAGAGCTTATGCCTAAAATTGGCGTTTTTTGGGTAGATATAAACACTAACTAGGAGAATAACCAGGGCACTTTTGGTGGGAACGGGCTTCCCTGGTATTTATACATAGACTGGTTGTTGTCAGCGTATTCCCGGAATCATGAGCGCATTCCAGGAATCATGAATGCATTAGCTACGCTGATAGCGGCCAGTCTCTCCTTCTCTTCTTTGTCCTTCTTGTACTGAATCCCTGCGGGTAAAACAATAAAGAAAAACAACATTATAGCGACAAGATAAGTGTAAAGTTCAGTTGATGGGTTGATATAAAGCCACTTTCCTGATGTCATGTTTTAAGGCAATGTCTTGAATTGAAACATAGAAGCCAGGGTTAAATTAGCGATTAGCTTGAACCCATTGTGTTGACCTATATAGAAACAATGATCGGAATGTGCCGTATCATAAGTTGCCTTTGCTTGATGCTATTTCTCATATTATTAATTGCGTTTTCATCCCATCTGGAAATATAGGCGGTTTCGAGAGTTTCATTATAGGGAAGTTGATGTTATAGGTCTGAGAGGGTTTGTACATACGGCAGGTTCTTTTGCATTCTCTAAAAGTGCATGCTAGACCCTGAGACGCTTTCAGGTATATTCGTCTCAGGCTAGACCTAGATGACATTATGTGCGGGTTTCATATTCTCAGCCGGTATATTAACAGTTATAAGAGATGCATGATGTGTTGTATGACTCCTCATGGGGTGGGGCGGGGGTGGGGGTGGTGTGTGTGTGTGTATACTTCCAAGACATATCAAACTGATCGTAACTCACTTGACAACAAACAACTTATTTTAACTCATATGTTTAGTCCGAGGGTTGACTAGGATCCAGTGGTGTACCCAGGGGGGTGGGGGTGTCCAGGGGGCCCGGTGCCCCCCTGACTAACCCCGTCGGTAGATTTGCGATTTTGACCATGCAATTTTTTTCTGCCGGTTATGTGGACAACCTTATCGCCCCCCCCCCCCCCACCCCCCCCCCCCCCCCCCCCCCTCCCCCATCCCACTTATCAAGATTTCAGCTGCTGACGGGGAAAAATGTGTGCAAGTTTTACGAGAAACAAATTGGAGTGTGTAAAAAAATTGTCGGTACATCATGCCTTTCGTCGGTACAACTGTGGTCGTGCCCCCCCCCCCCCCCCCCCCCCCCCAGTTTCCAAAAGCTGGGTACACCACTGCTACATATAGGATACTCGGACTTAGTCCAGCATGCACTTTCAGAGCATGCAAAAAGAACCTGCCATTTGTACATAAAGGAGTGTTGACGTCGCCGCGACAGGAGGGATACGATTTTGAAACATCGACCCGGACCCTGGAACCATATACTTACAAGCAGATTGCACCATGAACACACCCCACGTGATGCTCCATATCAACCCTATGAAGAAAAAGGTGATGGTGAATAGTTGAGACACCCCAACGCAAAAATTTGTGATCATTATGTCCACCGAATCTTCCTTCTTGCCATTGCCCTCATTTTCCTTTTTTCGTGAACAACAAAGCACGCTAAAACTGGCTATGATGGTACCTGAAACGACATCAAACGAAGACAATATAATTAAAAACAACTGACAAAATATGAGCAATCACAGATAGGGGTCCCGGAGGATGGGACAGAAATGAGATACAACAAATTGTGATATAGGCATAAGGGTAGCTCTACTGTAGAGCCCAGATTTTCCCATATTTGCCCATTCCATGCTTATCTTAAATCAAAGTTCTAGAAACACTTGTTGGTCAACTATCTACCAACTCCTTTTCTTACTATCATTTCCTTCAGCCATCATGCTTATAGGCTTTAAGCCTGGCCCGAGCATTTTGCTCGAGTAGTCTGGTCCCTTCAGGACCCAAGCGTGAGTCCGTACGGACCGACCGCGTACATTTTGTTTTTTAAACTCTCTATACAGTCTCGCTGTACTCCATACCGGTGTGTGCTGGTGTGTACCTATACTGAATTGAACAGTTTGCCTCTTTAGTCTGGTCACTGGCATGACTGGTGTCTGTGGTCACCAATGTCGGTAGTGAATGGTTGGTGAATGGGGATTGATGAAGGGGCGGGGGCTGAAGAGAGGCTCTGAAGAAGAGCTAGCCTAAGGGTAATATTAACCATACATAACATTCAAAGTAAATGTCAAAAGTCTATTTATACAATCAATTTTTTATCCGCAAAAGGTCAAGTTGGGATGGATGGACAACGTTACAAAAGTGTTTTAAAGCATTTTATGACTTTCTTTGTTGTTCCCTGTCATTTAGAAATAAATAACAATCTCAACTTTTGAAGCAGTTCTTCCCCGAACAATACTGTGTAAATATTTTTGACTTTAATTTCAAATTTGTTGACATTTAGTTTAAAATGTAATGGTCATTATTGCCACTACCCCAAAAAAAAATTCTCGTAATGTTGTCCTCGACCGCCGGCCCGTCAGATTTAGGGCCGCTCCGATTGATTTTTTTTTTCTTTCCCAGATTCTTTCCAGATTTTTTTTTTTTTTTCAGATTTTTTTTTTTCAGATTTTTTTTTTATGAATTAAGTGTTTATAACATATAATTATGTGCGACACTTAGAGTGATTACAACTTCTTGTTGGCTGAACTTTGAGCTTCCGCTGGTATAAGAAAATAATAAATAATAAATAATAAATAAAAAAATCCGCACGCCCGCCCCCTCCTCTCTGAAAGCTGTGGAGGACAACATTACTTCTTTTTTTGGCCTTATGTTAATAAAAAAAAGTTCCAAAGAGTACAAAACAGTGGAGCGCCGTCGAAATAAGTTGCAGGATCTTTGGGACACGCTGTACAGGTTGAGTAAAAAAAACCTGCATAAGTGGAAAGAAGCCATATTGTTTTTAAAACCAAGTTGAATTTTAAAACTTTTTAAACGTTGTTAGAATTACATATTTGATCCTAACTTTGTGTGAAAAAATGAAATCCATCGCATTTTCCGTTTATCTTTGAAATTTGGTGACCCTCTTTGCTGCACAACCCCATTTACCTGTTTGTCCACGAGCACAGTGATCTTCAATTTAAATTGCACACATTGCATTTTCATATTTGAACATCCCCGCCAACATAAATTTGAATTTCAGTTTTTTATTCAAATTTAGAACATTAAATTTAGATTTAGGCCTAGATTATATTTAGAGTATCATAGCATGGGTAGGTTACATTGATTATGTTAACTCACATGTAAACAAGAAAGGATGCATTAAATTCCAATAACATCACAAATGTACTCTCAAGTTTCCAAATTTGAATGAGAGACACATTTTGCGATCTTATACATGTTTTGGGTATCTCGTGCCGGGATCTCATGACAAACGTGTGAAATGGTTGCACGGGTAAAAAGGTTCACCAAAGGCAAACGGAAAATGATATTGACTTCATTTTTTCACACACATCTAGTAACAAGTAAGGTATTCTTATAACATTTAAAAAAAATCAAACTTCAACTTGGTTTTAAAAACAAGATGGATTATTTCCACTATTGCAGGGTTTTTTACTGTATAATGCTAGTGTTCGATTGGCCCACAATGATACAAACGGCTTTTGCAAACGATATACCGTATTCCATGTCATTAATAACTAAACAACATTATTAACACAAACTGATATTTCATGCAATCAATTGCTAGGCTAACTACGCGCACTATTTTTGGGACACCCTATATTTAGATTTAGAACCACACTTCCATATTCAGAGATCAACGCAGGGTCAAATTCCTACTGTAAATTCGCTTACGCCGCCTGCCGCATAGATGTCTTGTAGGCCAGCCAAAAGCAATAAATGTGTTCAATTTTTTTATCACGGCATTTTTTGTTACAGTTTGACACCTAGGCTAAATAAAGTACTTAAATAATAAGCTTTCCATTGAAGGGGGGTAACAAAAAAAATAGAAATTAATATTAAGGCCATTTTCAGCATAAAAAGGCCATTTTTGGGCAAAAACGTAATTTATGCATTTATTGCGTTATTAATATCTTTGAACGATGTACTATGATCCACCAGTAATCAGTTTAAGGAAAAAATCGGACTTGAAGCTGCTCAAATATAGGGAAAATAAAGGCACTAAAAGGGAGTACAAATGGGCAGTTTTCTCAGTTTTGTAGTTTTATCTGCCACTTATATTTGCTAGTTGCTTAATCGAGTCAGGCGATGCTTGAATAGGGGAGAGCGGGGCTAGTCCGCCCACCACGTGTTTCTCATCACGTGACTGTTGAAAAAGTATCAGACTGGTGTAATTTGGTTGCACCGGTCATAGCAACTATTAAAACTTCAGACCCGGATACATCTCCTCCCATAAGGATTTATCTTGAATAATTGTTTTTGAATAATTAAAGTAAAATTATTTGTCATTAAAAAGACATCACAGCGATGGTAGGGCCTACTAACTTTTATAGTCATTCAAAAGGTAAGGGCTTTGCCTAACATATTATGCAGTTAAAAACTTTCCATTCCATGCTTAGTGGGTATACCATGAGATTTACAACAAAAATGAGCCCTTAGTACATGTAGCGTAGCTATAAGTACTAGTAGCTAGGTAAATAGTATTTCATATTGGGGTGGGGCAAGAAATAAAAGTAAGCCGGCGCAAGACTTTGGTGGACTAAATAAAAACGACTCATAAGATAGCAAAAATGAAAAGAAGAAAAAAAATTCATGGGTTTACATCTTGTTTTTAACATTATATTAGACCAATTGGATATTAGACCAAATAGGTATTAGACCAATTGAATATTAGACCAAATGGGTTTAGACCATATGGGGTTAGACGAAATGGGTTTAGACAAAATGACTATTAGACCAAATGGGTATTAGACCAATTGGGTATTAGACATATTGGGTATTAGACCAATTGGAATGAGACTATATGGGTTTAGCCCAATTTGGATTAGACATTTTGGCATTAGACCAAATGGGTTTAGACCATATGGCAATAGACCCCAACATAATACACCAAGTGGCAATACATTTAGGAAAGTGCATGAACTTGAAAAAAATAATTAAGTGCATTAATTAGCCTCATTTTTGAATGACTGAAAGCTTCCTTATAGATAATTAAGTATAATTAATTATGCAGATGTATTACAGCCTCCCGCAGCACAGGACAGTTTCTAAAAACTATAATTAACAAGCTCCCAAAATATCAGCTTTGTAGCAGGTATACTTTTCTTGTAAAAATTAATTAAACATTTTTGCATAGATTAATTATTTTGCTAGGGGTCAAAAAACAATAAGAAACAAAAGAAATGAACGCTTCAATTTTGCTTCATTTTTGACAATAACATTGTCATATCTAGAAATCCGTACCTCCGATCAATCTCAAATTTCAGATTATTGTGGAGCTCAGCAAGCTCTATTATTAAAATATCAAATAAAAAAACTTAAATCAGGTCAAACTAATCTAGTGGATAGAACATTGTTCAAAGATATAAATAACACAAACAACGCAAGTATTTACATTTTTGCCCAAAAATTGTCGTTTTATGCTGAAAATTGCCTAAACATTAAATTCTATTTTTGTCACCCCCCCCCCCCCCCCCCTTCATTGGAAAGCTTACTATTTATTAACTACTTTATTTAGCCTAGGTGTCAAACTGTAACCAAAAACAATGCCATTGGCTGGTCTACTGTTTTGTAGAGACTGCATTCCTGAAAATTATCTCACTAAACCATAATTCATGAATTACATGTACATGTATTTTATATTAGTGCAAAATATAGCGAACATGGGTTAATTAGAGGCCAATTTATTTATTTGGATACCGTAGGGGCCTATGTGTCGTTATAGCATATAGTTTTACCGTCTCGTATAATGATATTTTTTAAAGCTATAGAAAGTATTCATCATTTTGTTAAGAATTTATGAATAAAAACGTGATGAAATTATGATGAGTTTAAAAAAAGAAGAAAAATACACAAGAGGTTCACTATACCGGATGACTTAGCAAAACGCCTGCAACGGTCCGGTCCTCTCCGGTATAAAATGTTATAAATAATATTAATAATACCGCCAAATAAGGCTAGATAAGCATGATAAGGCTGCCTACATCCGTTACCATGGACATGAATGCGCATCTGTCTCACAATAAAACAGTTATCCATCATTCATGAGAGCAGAGACTGATGATGCATGCAGAAAGTCATAATGTATGAACGGTATCATAACATGCATAAATGTAACTGAATAATGTGATATTCGATTATTAGATACATCTTTTTGCCACGAAAGCTTGGAGTCAAATGAACTTGCCCTGCATCTCTATAATATCATAGTTATGTCAAGTTCATGACCCACGTGGAGTCGGAGGCGGATCGGGTGACAATATTAATGCGATTGGTTTTATACACGTTTGGCTTTAATATTATATAAACATTGCGTTGGTCTCCACAATAATATTTTCGCACAGTAGTTTTCCAAAGACCGATACCTATACCATGTACCCATGAAATTCTTGAAAATGGGACCTCTCTGTGGTGTACACTCCGATATAATCGTCGTCTTTCAGCATTTTACCCTGTTGGCAGGTTCACTTTAGTTTCCATTGTTTTTAAACAATTATATAATAAAAATTAGTGTTGGTCTCAAAACATCCATCAATAAACAATAACAACAATAACAATAATAAAGTAATATAAAGACTCAGACAAACTGGCGAGAATTACATTAACAAAGATCTTAAAAATACACTGTCTCGAACCCGGTCCCTCTCGCAACATTATCTCGTGTATTTTCCTCAAGTGTTTCTAGTCCTTAAAATACTTTTTTTTTTCCCAGAAAAGTAAACACTGTATCTGAAAACCCCATGAGAGAATTTAAGTTATGCTTATTAATCATTTCCCAAAGTTTCATGGCCATAGCATTATTATAGCACTTTCCAGTATAGCACTGATCAGAGCAAACAATGTGGCAGCAGAGAAGATCATACCAGTCAGGAAAAGATAAAACACGTTTCTCCAGCGATCCAAGGGTAGTTGCGGCAAGAGATCAAATCAAAAATACATACAATCTCTATCAAAAGGACGTCACTGAGGGGAAGAGAACTGAATACAGGAAGGCAAAGCAAGGATTTGATGAAGCCTACAATCTAGTCATAGAAGAAGACCTGAGCAGCAAGCTCAAGGAAGTAGAACCAGCACATTCAAATTCCAAGCATGCTCTAAGCTGGGGGCTCATCAATGAAATTACTGGTAAATAGGAAAGCATCCACCAAAGGTCAGCTGGAGGGGAACACTCAGAACGATCGGGTCACAAACTGATTACTACTTCAAGAACCTTCTGGGGAGCCCACCAGACATCAGTAATGAGGAGGAGGAAATCCCACCATTCCTAGAAGATCTGGTAATTAAAACAAGGCCTTTCGACTAAGAGGAATATGACATACATACATACAACAGGCTTTTATAGAGCGCCATTTCATAAAGATCACAGCGCTAAAGATGACAGAACAATACAAAATACATGAAAAATATACACAAAATAGTAAAGAACATGAAAACAAAACAAAGGGACCTGACTGAAGCATGCGATGATCTACTTGGGGAAGAGGTGCGATTTCAGACCCTTCTTAAAGCTTGAAACCGTTCTGGCACAACGATGGATGGCGGTAGGGCATTCCATAGCCCAGGAGCAGAATAGTAAAATGTCCTGTTGACAGCTGACTTCATTGTCCTGTTGTGGATTTTATGTACAGCTAGACGAGTGACGTCAGAGGCTGATCGCAACCCCTCACGCGCTGACGAATACGGCACGATGTAAGGTAAGCCGGGCCCAGTCCATTGAGGCACTTGTAGACGTAAAGCTAAAACAAAGCTAAAACTTAGTCACTGATAGAAGGAATAGCATGAGCAGTGGTAAAGACAACATCACACCTGAAGTGTTGAAAAGATGCGACTATGATGACATTGTGTTGAACTTCTGCAAAGAAGCATAACTGATAGGGAAAAAACCACTGCCAGAGTGGTCTGTAACATCTTTCCAATCCCAAGATCGGGGAATCTTATCCTAGGAGGCAACTACCGAGACATCAGCCTAAGTTCTATTGTTGCCAAAACGTACAACAGAATGATCCTGAACAGAATCAGACCAGAGCTAGATCAGCATCTGAAAACCAATTAGAACGGCTTCAGGGTCAGAAGGACGACAGTGGGTCACATGGCACTGAAGAGGCTTATAGAAGGAGTAAAGGCCAACAACCTAATAGCAGTAATCACCTACATTGATTTTAGAAAGGCCTTTGACACTATCCATCGTGGCAAATTACTGAAAATCCATCGGAAGAATGTATGAGAATACCATGGCTAAGGTGATCTCTCCTGATGGAGAGACTGCACAGTTTGAAATCTTGGCTGGAGTTCTACAGTATGAGACACACTCGCCCCATATCGGTTTGTGATTGTGCTGGACTTTGCCCTAAGGATGGCCATAGAAGGGAGAGGAGAAGAGCTTGGTTTTCATCTTTACAGGCGTAGAAGTATAGGCGGCTAGGGCCAGAGGTGGTGACAGACTTTGACTTCGCCGATGACATTGCATTGTTGTCAGAGAAATGTCATCGAGCACAAGATCTGCTGCAAAGAGTTGAGACATCAGTAGCAAAGGTCGGTCTGAATTGCTGGCAAGACAAGTTTATGTCATCATGGTCATATAACCAAAGTCAGAAATGATCCATACAGACACATGATGGTATCAAGTTGGAGGAGGTTCACCATGATCACGATTTTAAATATCTTGGTGCCTGCATATGAGAGTACAGCCAAGGAGATTAAGCAACGCAAAGCAGCATGTAGCAAAATGACCAAAATATGGAAGTCAACTCCACTCTCTCTCTCTCG
Source organism: Ophiura sarsii (assembly GCA_035610835.1). NCBI lineage: Eukaryota > Metazoa > Echinodermata > Ophiuroidea > Amphilepidida > Ophiuridae > Ophiura > Ophiura sarsii. The sequence continues at coordinate 148,274,691 of CM069441.1, read as the reverse complement.
AAAATTCAAATTTCGGCTGGTTGACTCAACGGCAGAGTCAGTGCTGTTTTATGGATGCGCAGCATGGACCATTACTCCCAAGTTTAAGAAAAAAGAGCTTGATGGTTGCTACACCAGAATGCTGAGAGCAGTACTCAATGTCAACTGGAGACAACACATATCAAATACCCAAATGTATAGTGACCTCCCCAAAATAAGCCAGAAGATTCAGAAGAGACTAACTAGGTTTGCTGTCCACTGTTTCAGAAGTGAGGAGCCAGGATTTAAAATGGTGCATCCCCTAGCATGGCAAAAGAAAACCGAGAAGACCTGCTTTTACATTTATTGAATTACTCAAACAAGATACTGGATTGGAAACCTGTAACATAAAGACATCAGCAATGAATGACCGAAAAGTGTTGAGAGCCATCGTAGATCGAGGGCAACACACGAGTTAAGCAAGTACGCAAGTATAGCACTTTCCCTCTTGTCATGCTTGTCTACAGAAATTTCAGAAGGTGAAGGGAAATTTCAAAATATAAGGACACATTTCAGAAATGATTCGAAAGTCCTCAAATAGCATGAATATGTAGAGTAAAGACTTACCTTTGCTCTGGGCTTAGAATAAAAAGTATTAAAAAAATTGACTTGATATGGTAAAATAGCGTTTTTCTGATAGCTCCCAATCAATTATATTTGAAAAGTATGTAGTAAGAACCCGTGGAGGAGCCCTCAAATAGCTATCACATGACATTATTCAACATCACATGTGTGACGATTTTGCTGCATGGCTGTGAATCTTGGGTGATAGAGATTTGCTACCCCTTGCTACAGGATAATTCCTGAGACTAATAGTCACAGATAATGTTTAACATGAAACGCATGGATCATGGCCCAAACACCACCATTTTACTCGGTTTGGGTCCTGTCATAAAGTTTATGACATAAGACCGAGCCTCTCATCCACCGTGTAAAGAGCCAGTTGAGATTCCCTGGACATTCTCCGCCTCCATGATGAAGAGCCTGCTAGAAAGTATCCCGTTAAAAACAAATGTTGAAGAGACCTCTAGCATGGCTAGGGTTTTTAATCCAAAAACATATTTCCATTCAGTTCTGAAATGACCGAGTTATGGCCAATACACCCAACAATATTATATTTCCCATATTTAGTCATTTCAGAACTATAGTATTATAAAATAATAAATTTCAAAATGTACAATTGATTTGCAACTTGCATATATTTAATAAAGGCCTTACATACGGGATAAAGAATGATAACCTTCACGACCTCATTGTCGCAATCTAACAACAACAATCAAATAAAGATCTGTCAAGACCAGAAGACAACCTGCTAGGGAGATTCTAGCTATAAAGTTGATGAAACCCGTAATAATTATGTTGTAATGTAAGATATGTTTTGTACGCGCCTAGCCTCGAGCGCCATTTTAGTGGATTTGTGCGCAATATAATTCAACATTATTATTATTATTAATAACAATAATAATAATTATGTGTATCTGTACAAAAGTACTAACCATCAACATGATCAACTGGAATTAACATTAACATAGGTGTCAATCCGGGGAGTATATCATGCAATTTACACTTTGTCTTGTTTATGATTGTCTTGCCAGCTGCCAACGAGATTCATCTAGCAAAAAATGAAAGCGGAAAGATATTTGATAACTACAGTAACTGTCGGCTATGGAATGTTTATAGATTTATGCCAAAAAAGATCTTTACCTGTTCCCGGCATCAAAATGTTGAAAATCATGCAGACTACAGCAACGGGTACTGGTAAGCGTGGGATGGCAGCTATCAGTTTGTGTTCACGTTGTACTGTTTTTTCAACGATAGGATTATAATTCCTATCAACGACAGCAACTTGTTGCCCATAATCACGTGTCGAAATTGCCGATGCACATCTCGATGACGCATCAGCCTTGACCAAGGGGTGAGCCTTGACCAAGGGGTGAATATCCAACTGTCCAGGAATATCGTGTGTTGGTGACAGCGGCACATGATTTCCATTGATTGATCCAACTGGAGATTGCGCGCGATGAGTTATGGCAGTAGAAAAAGCCGCGATGTTGGATTTATCATCATTTTCATCCATTAATATCACGACACTGTCTGCGTCTTTTTCTTTGATATGGTGAGAGAGGTCATTTTTGTTACTGAGACCAGACTCAACAATACCACTATCAGTCAAAGATTGTTCAGCTTTATCTTCTTTCTCAGAACTGACATCTTTATGTTTGCTAGAATGTTGATCTTTGACTGCTTTCTCAGAACTAGAGAGTTCAGGATTTGTCTTGTTGTCATTGGTCTCTGTAACATTGTTGGATTGCAATGGCACCGGTCCTCGACGAGTAACGCCCTTGTGTACACTCTTGTATTTATTCCATTTGCTATTTCTACGAACTTCTTTCGTGTTACCTTCATCTGCAACTGCTCTCTTGTTCTGTTCACCTGCAACCCCTTTCTTATTTTTGATCTGCTTATTCTGTTCACCCGCAACTGCTTTTATTTTCTGTTCACCTGTAACTGCTTTCTTATTTGTGATTTTATTCCGTTCACCCGCAACTGCTTTCTTGTTCAGTTTACACACAACTACTTTCTTGTTAATCTGTTTACCCGCTACCGCGTTCTTGTTCTGTTCACCCGCAACTGCTTTCTTGTTCTGTTCACCAGCAACTGCTTTTTTGTTCTGTTCACCAGCAACTGCTTTCTTGTTCTGTTCACCAGCAACTGCTTTCTTGTTCTGTTCACCAGCAACTGCTTTCTTGTTCTGTTCACCAGCAACTGCTTTCTTGTTCTGTTCATCAGCAACTGCTTTCTTGTTCTGTTCACCAGCAACTGCTTTCTTGTTCTGTTCACCAGCAACTGCTTTCTTGTTCTGTTCACCAGCAACTGCTTTCTTGTTCTGTTCACCAGCAACTGCTTTCTTGTTCTGTTCACCAGCAACTGCTTTCTTGTTCTGTTCACCAGCAACTGCTTTCTTGTTCTGTTCACCAGCAACTGCTTTCTTGTTCTGTTCACCCGCAACTGCTTTCTTGTTTTGTTCACCAGCAACTGTTTTCTTGTTTTGTTCGCCCACAACTGCTTTCTTGTTTTGTTCACCCTCAACGGCTTTCTTGTTCTGTTTAACCGCAACTGCTTTCGCGTTCTGATCATCTGCAACCTGACCTTTGACATCAATGTTCTGTGATGCATCTTGGACTGTCTTTTCACCCTTCTGTGTGTCATCATCATCATGTCCCACATCCACACACTTTTCTTCTTGAATCACTTCTGGTTCACTTACTACAGGCTTTACTTTCAGCTTACTCTTCCATTTCGCCACTGCTGTACAGACAGCTGGTGTTCGAGGTATCGCGTACTGCTGCTGGTGGGGTTGAACTAAGCCTTCAAAAGGCTTGTATACGTATTCGCTTGCCATTGACCAAATGTGTATGATATTTGTAGATAGTCTATTCTCATATAATACAAAATGTCAAATTTTAGCAGAAGCAACATAACCAGGTCCTTGACTGTTGTGGCGCGTATGAAGCTATTAAAATGACGGCATTTCATGCTGGTGATGATGATGCTGTTAGCATTTTGCAATAAATAATTAAACACATAATACCGATTACCAAGGAAACGTGTATTTTTGTGAGGAATTCAATGAATGATTGATAATAACGGTAAGTGCTACGACGTAAAAGTAATTTCAATAATTACTTCAGCAAAAAATACATAATCGTTTCCCATGAATTAACACGACTGCATGTGTTAGGCCAAAAAAAGAAAGAAATTAATGTTGTCCTCCACAGCTTTCAGAGAGGAGGGGCGGGCGGGCGGATTTCTTTTGTTACCCCGGATACCAATGAGTGCCGATTTATCAATATTTAGTATAAATATTGCTTGAAAATTGGGCTTAGTCATCCTATATCGCCTGATTCGGCCCACAACAGCAGATTGTATAACTTGCCGTTAAAGAAACTACGCCAAATGCAAAAAATCTTTGGTGACATTTGTTGATATTTGACGACCTGTTTTATAATCATTTCAATTCAACTCCTCAACAACGTTCCTCCAATAAGGTCAAACACCCGCTACCTGCCCTGCTGGAAGATATGAACCATTTTTCCTTATGAACACTCTGTTATAAACATTGACTTGAGGTGTTTAGGGAAAATGTGTCGTCTCTGAGTTTAGTTTATCTTTAAGGTCTCTGGACTTTGGCAGGTTAATCGGTTTATATGAGTACCTATCGTCAACTTCTCTATACGAGTTCAGATTGCATGATTGGTTTTAAAATACCATCTTTTTGCTGGATCTGTCTTGTTACCTTCATAGCCAGCTATAACCATGAGTCCATGGTAACGAGATGATGTAGCTGGATCTGTCTAGTTACCTTCATAGCCAGCTATAACCATGAGTCCATGGTGGTAACGAGATGATGATGTAGCTGGATCTGTCTTGTTACCTTCATAGCCAGCCATAACCATGAGTCCATCGTAACGAGATGATGTAGCTGGATCTGTCTTGTTATCTTCATAGCCAGCCATAACCATGAGTCCATGGTAACGAGATGATGTAGCTGGATCTGTCTTGTTACCTTCATAGCCAGCCATAACCATGAGTCCATCGTAACGAGATGATGTAGCTGGATCTGTCTTGTTACCTTCATAGCCAGCCATAACCATGAGTCCATGGTAACGATCGAGATGATGTAGCTGGATCGTCTTGTTACCTTCATAGCCAGCTATAACCATGAGTCCATGGTGGTAACGAGATGATGATGTAGCTGGATCTGTCTTGTTACCTTCATAGCCAGCCATAACCATGAGTCCATGGTAACGAGATGATGTAGCTGGATCGTCTTGTTACCTTCATAGCCAGCCATAACCATGAGTCCATGGTAACGAGATGATGTAGCTGGATCTGTCTTGTTACCTTCATAGCCAGCTATAACCATGAGTCCATGGTAACGAGATGATGTAGCTGGATCTGTCTTGTTACCTTCATAGCCAGCTATAACCATGAGTCCATGGTAACGAGATGATGTTGCTGGATCTGTCTTGTTACCTTCATAGCCAGCCATAACCATGAGTCCATGGTAACGAGATGATGTAGCTGGATCGTCTTGTTACCTTCATAGCCAGCCATAACCATGAGTCCATGGTAACGAGATGATGTTGCTGGATCTGTCTTGTTACCTTCATAGCCAGCTATAACCATGAGTCCATGGTAACGAGATGATGTAGCTGGATCTGTCTTGTTACCTTCATAGCCAGCTATAACCATGAGTCCATGGTAACGAGATGATGTAGCTGGATCTGTCTTGTTACCTTCATAGCCAGCCATAACCATGAGTCCATGGTAACGAGATGATGTAGCTGGATCGTCTTGTTACCTTCATAGCCAGCCATAACCATGAGTCCATGGTAACGAGATGATGTAGCTGGATCGTCTTGTTACCTTCATAGCCAGCCATAACCATGAGTCCATGGTAACGAGATGATGTAGCTGGATCTGTCTTGTTACCTTCATAGCCAGCCATAACCATGAGTCCATGGTGGTAACGAGATGATGATGTAGCTGGATCTGTCTTGTTACCTTCATAGCCAGCTATAACCATGAGTCCATGGTAACGAGATAATGTAGCTGGATCGTCTTGTTACCTTCATAGCCAGCTATAACCATGAGTCCATGGTAACGAGATGATGTAGCTGGATCGTCTTGTTACCTTCATAGCCAGCTATATAACCATGAGTCCATGGTAACGAGATGATGTAGCTTGATCTGTCTTGTTACCTTCATAGCCAGCTATAACCATGAGTCCATGGTAACGAGATGATGTAGCTGGATCTGTCTTCTTGTTACCTTCATAGCCAGCCATAACCATGAGTCCATGGTAACGAGATGATGTAGCTGGATCTGTCTTCTTGTTACCTTCATAGCCAGCCATAACCATGAGTCCATGGTAACGAGATGATGTAGCTGGATCGTCTTGTTACCTTCATAGCCAGCTATAACCATGAGTCCATGGTGGTAACGAGATGATGATGTAGCTGGATCTGTCTTGTTACCTTCATAGCCAGCTATAACCATGAGTCCATGGTAACGAGATAATGTAGCTGGATCGTCTTGTTACCTTCATAGCCAGCTATAACCATGAGTCCATGGTAACGAGATGATGTAGCTGGATCGTCTTGTTACCTTCATAGCCAGCTATAACCATGAGTCCATGGTAACGAGATGATGTAGCTTGATCTGTCTTGTTACCTTCATAGCCAGCTATAACCATGAGTCCATGGTAACGAGATGATGTAGCTGGATCTGTCTTCTTGTTACCTTCATAGCCAGCCATAACCATGAGTCCATGGTAACGAGATGATGTAGCTGGATCTGTCTTCTTGTTACCTTCATAGCCAGCCATAACCATGAGTCCATGGTAACGAGATGATGTAGCTGGATCGTCTTGTTACCTTCATAGCCAGCTATAACCATGAGTCCATGGTATTAACGAGATGATGTAGCTGGATCGTCTTGTTACCTTCATAGCCAGCTATAACCATGAGTCCATGGTATTAACGAGATGATGTAGCTGGATCGTCTTGTTACCTTCATAGCCAGCTATAACCATGAGTCCATGGTAACGAGATGATGATGCAGCTGGATCTGTCTTGTTACCTTCATAGCCAGCCATAACCATGAGTCCATGGTAACGAGATGATGTAGCTGAATCTGTCTTGTTACCTTCATAGCCAGCCATAACCATGAGTCCATGGTAACGAGATGATGTAGCTGGATCTGTCTTGTTACCTTCATAGCCAGCCATAACCATGAGTCCATGGTAACGAGATAATGTAGCTGGATCGTCTTGTTACCTTCATAGCCAGCTATAACCATGAGTCCATGGTAACGAGATGATGTAGCTGGATCGTCTTGTTACCTTCATAGCCAGCCATAACCATGAGTCCATGGTAACGAGATGATGTAGCTGGATCTGTCTTGTTACCTTCATAGCCAGCTATAACCATGAGTCCATGGTAACGAGATGATGTAGCTGGATCTGAGTATATGAGTGCAACTCTATCCGTGATACGATGTGATACTCTTTGCCACCTCGAATTCCAAGAGTAGCATTTTAGTTCACATTCAAGCGTCTATGATGCCTATCGTCGTCTTTGTTTTATGGATCATGACTGATTCTTTGTGACCCTATTGATAATGGGCGCCATCGTTATTGCGTGACATGCGATGTACAGCAGAGATAAGAGATAGACCATGTGATCAGTCCAACGGAGCTTTGGTCTGCCATCGTTTACGCATTCCTTCGATGTCTCCTTGAATCATCACCTTTTCTAGATAGTCACCCTCTCGTTTGTTGTGCATGATCTTTTTGTACAAAGACGTTTGGTCCCCCATCTGGCTTCGGACAAATTCATTGGTCTTATGCTATTTCCATAATATTCTTAACATCTTGCGCCAACACCACATTTCAAAAGCTGATATTTTCTTTGAATCACCTATTCCTACACCGACCACATGTTTCAGCTCCATGTTGCAACCAGAAAGATTAATGCCTTCATAATGCGTACTTTCGTGGCCGTTGTGATTACTCTATCCTTCCAAATGGTTGATAGGGCATTTCCTGATGTTTTATAGCCATTTAACGTCTTTAATCTCTCCAGAGTTTCCACCATAGTTAAGAATGAGTGATCCAAGGAAATTGAAGGTGTCAACACAATCTACTGAGTCGTTATCGACCTTCACTTGTTGGTTGCTGTTCCTCCACAGATCATGACTTTGGTCTTATTTTAACATTCAAACTCTCAGCTGCTTTCACTCTGTGTATTAGATCTTGAAGTTCTCGCTATCAAGGTGGTATCGTCATCGATTGGTTATTGTGTGACCTCCCACTGAAACTTGACCTTCAAATCCATCAAAAGCTTGCCTCATGATGTACTCTGCATAAATGTTGAATAGGTAATATTGAATAGGTAAGGTGACAGGATACATCCTTGACGAACGCCTTGCCCAACTGAGAACCACTCACAGTCGTCATTGACTGTTCTTACTGTAGCCTCTTGATCTTTGTAGAGGGATATAACCCATTTCTTGCATTACCGTCCATATTCGAATGTTGAACGCAGTCAAATGCCTTATAGAGTAATCTATGAAGCATAAGTATACAGGTTGCTGAAATTCCAAGTTATTTAACCGGTTTCTTTGTCTGGGGTTCTATATTTTTGTATACGTCCTTATTGCTCTTATTGGCCGTACTGTCCTTTTTAACTACTTCAGAACAAATTTGGGTGATGAAAGTTGTTTCTGTCTTTTCTACGTTGTATAATTAGACTTTCCTGTTAAGCTCCCGGTACTCTTTTTTCAGGTTGTTCTCATTTTCCAGACCCTTCGTTTTGATCTTTCGACGTTGTTCCGTCAGACTGAAACCTTGCTCTGTGATCCAGGGTTATTAGATGTCTATACCAAGTACTCAACTTCATTTTAAATTGTTGATACTTTAACCTTTCCTCAAACACGCCTTTGATAGGTTCTCCTCACATGGAACAGTGATTTTTGAAATAACAGTCCACTTAATTATGTCTGGAGTGTCTGGACTTATTGCTATATCACTGTGTTTTAATGGGAGCACCATTTGTTCCCATCATTACCCAGAATTACCAATCGTTAGCTTTTGTACGGTGTCTGATGAGTTATCTTGGGATACGAAACTTTCTTTTGATTTGACTCTTCAATGAAGGTATCAAGCTTCTTTGGTATATTATTACTATCTGTTCTGCATGTCGTGTCAGCTTTTACAACCGCTGATAATGTTGCAGCAGTTGCCACGGCTAAGTTGAAAGATTCTTCGGATTGTCTTTACTTTTATAGTTTCAAGAGATGGCAGTTGATATTTGAATTCAGATCTTCACTCCATGTTCACACAAACAGCAAGGTCCACTTTGCCAGACGTACGCAAATATTGAGCCATGATTCCTAGTATTAGCATTATATATTTGGTACATCGTTATAAGTATGTCACCATTATGCCATGATTCCTAGTATTAGCATTATATATTTGGTACATCGTTATAAGTATGTCACCATTATGCCATGATTCCTAGTATTAGCATTATATATTTGGTACATCGTTATAAGTATGTCACCATTATGCCATGATTCCTAGTATTAGCATTATATATTTGGTACATCGTTATAAGTATGTCACCATTATGCCATGATTCCTAGTATTAGCATTATATATTTGGTACATCGTTATAAGTATGTCACCATTATGCCATGATTCCTAGTATTAGCATTATATATTTGGTACATCGTTATAAGTATGTCACCATTATGCCATGATTCCTAGTATTAGCATTATATATTTGGTACATCGTTATAAGTATGTCACCATTATGCCATGATTCCTAGTATTAGCATTATATATTTGTTACATCGTTATAAGTATGTCACCATTATGCCATGATTCCTAGTATTAGCATTATATATTTGGTACATCGTTATAAGTATGTCACCATTATGCCATGATTCCTAGTATTAGCATTATATATTTGGTACATCGTTATAAGTATGTCACCATTATGCCATGATTCCTAGTATTAGCATTATATATTTGGTACATCGTTATAAGTATGTCACCATTATGCCATGATTCCTAGTATTAGCATTATATATTTGGTACATCGTTATAAGTATGTCACCATTATGCCATGATTCCTAGTATTAGCATTATATATTTGGTACATCGTTATAAGTATGTCACCATTATGCCATGATTCCTAGTATTAGCATTATATATTTGGTACATCGTTATAAGTATGTCACCATTATGCCATGATTCCTAGTATTAGCATTATATATTTGGTACATCGTTATAAGTATGTCACCATTATGCCATGATTCCTAGTATTAGCATTATATATTTGTTACATCGTTATAAGTATGTCACCATTATGCCATGATTCCTAGTATTAGCATTATATATTTGGTACATCGTTATAAGTATGTCACCATTATGCCATGATTCCTAGTATTAGCATTATATATTTGGTACATCGTTATAAGTATGTCACCATTATGCCATGATTCCTAGTATTAGCATTATATATTTGGTACATCGTTATAAGTATGTCACCATTATGCCATGATTCCTAGTATTAGCATTATATATTTGGTACATCGTTATAAGTATGTCATCATTATCAGCATTTTACCAGAATTATCCATTTCCTTTCCTCTTGAGTTGTGTTTGTAACTGTACTGTTCTTCTTAAAACCAAGGCCTGCCTTGTCAGCTTAGTTAAGATTTTACAACATTTGACAATTTTAGCAAAAAATGGCAATTGTTTGAGCGTCGCGAATATTTTCTTGCCAAATTAGGTTAAACTAGATCAAATTTGACAATTGTAGCATAAAACAGCTATATTTTGCGCGCATTTTCATACCAAATGTTAGAATTATACCAAATTTGACAATTTTAACGTAAAATGGCAACAAAAAAAGCGCGCATCTTCTTTTCTTCATGCCTCCTAAAAAGAATTCTTGCCCCCTCTCCCCCCCCCCCAAAAAAAAAGTATGATGCTGGCGCCGCCACTGCATTGTTGTCCAATTTCTGACTTCGCCGCAGATCCTGGGTCTGTGATTTCACCTAAGCTATTTGCGTGTACATCGTTAGCATGGTTAGCATGATTAGTTCTTGCATCTTTAGATTGCTTACTGAGATGATATTTGGTTACTTGCATGTATTTTACAGAAGTGTTGAGAACTTTTGTTCTGAGTGTGGTGCGGGTGTCCCATCTCATCTGCGTATATATTTCTAATGTTATAGCTCTCATCATATGTTGCGACACCGTAGGTAATTTGGGTTATTGTAGTCTGAGATGCTCATGATGATTTTATACTCCCGATTCATTTTTGGTTATGATTAGATTGTAGTTAATGCAATAATATGATCCGCAATTTCAATTCTGACTTTGGTCTGCAGTATATCTGTTGTTGTTTTTTTGCTCACATATTCTCGGACAAAGACGACAATCTACGAAGCAAATTCACTTCAACTGATTGGGACTTATCAATTAAAATACCCATCACTGTGACAATCTGTCGGTTATATGTTTAGATAAATCCTTTTGTTATGACTTGGCCATGTTGGCGACGTGAAATCTCCTATGACCGTTACAGGTTCAATGTTCAGGTTGTCGACTGTTCGAAGGGTTATCATGGTTATAGTCATAAGTCATTGACCACATAGGCATACCATGTTTACTGTACAATGCTGGATTTCCAAAATCTTATACAAAATCAGAAAATACCGGTCATAACCAGCAAGAAATATTTTCTTAGACATATGCAGCAAAATATCGCGGAAGACCCGCTCTTAGTAACATCGTCATGCTCAACTTAGCTCAACCTTTGGTTTCTTGGTTTTTGGTTTCCTCCATAATACTCCGCAAGGGAGTTCTAACAGAAGTAGGCCTATCCCTGTAACCTAGGAATATTTGTGTACAGACACAGATCGGGATGATCCCCTACTCTTTACGAAGGAGTCTGTGACCTTTTACTGGGCTTTTAACGTGCTCGGGATACCTCTTCCGATACACAGGACCAACATTTCTACGTGACTTCCGAACCACGGTGCGCCTATGTACATGCCTGCTTCAATCTGCACGGTCTGAATGAGGCATGGGGACGAGGCCGTGTTTGTGTATCGTATTGACATGATTGAACTCACACTCAACAATGCTCAAACGATCCACCAACAGAACTACGATGCGCAGCAGTGTTACGACCATAACCGACTGCGCCACCTCGCTGTTGGAAGACAACATGGTCAATAAAGTCAAGACAGACAAACAAGACAATCATGGAAATCTGGAAAGTCAGACAAAACAACAACTTAATAAATTGAGCTTAAATCAAAGTCAAATCCTCTGATGAATGATTTCAATGATTATTACATGCACCAATGCACTGGTAATATCGGCGGCGTCCTTTAACATGTTTAACTGGGCTTTATCCGCCAACTGAGATCTAATCATAATTAGATTATAGACGCATTAAATAATTTAGGGAGTGACAATTTCGTTAAATGTAATAACATTCTCTAAACAGTATGATAAAATATGTTAAGAAAAATGACAATACCGTTCATGGAGCACATAATTTCAATTTATGGAGCGGCGTGTTTGTAAGCATTGGCTTAGAGATCTCAGGTTCAGTGACATAGCAATAAAGAATGTGATACATTATGATGACCTACCTGTTCCCGGCAGAAAGATGTTGAGAAACAAGCACAGCCCTGCTAAAGACAACGGCATACATGGAATAGCCGTAATGAGTTGGTTCTCCGCACGGGTCACCGTGTTCTTATCCTCCTCCTTTTCTTCGTCATCCTTTGGTCCTTTTATAGCAACCTGCTGCTGTCGTGGTTCATGATCTGGGGAGGACTCAGGGTCTGTCTCTTCTTCACCAACCTCTACTAATGATGCCCTTGCGGTTGAGTTTGTATCAGCGCTTGTGGGTGGTGTATTGGTGGAGTCCGTCGTTCCAGCCTTAGGAGATGTATCTTCCTTCCCATCAACAGCTTTGGGCACCGTTGTTGAAGGTGAGTCTTTCTTCGGTTTAACATTCTTAGGACCAGTTTTGATCTTGCCATTCCTGATGTCTTTTGTTTTACCGGTTGGTTTGCTAGTCGCTGGCGCCTGCGGTTTCTTAGACTTAGAGTTTGATACAGTGGGCCATTTCTTAGATTTGTTTAGCCCTTCAGATGACTGTTCTTCTGCAACAGTAGCGTTCTCGTCTTTCTCTAGAATGGCTTCAGTGTCAGACGCTCGCTTACGTCCCGCGTTTGGAGAGTGAATCGTATTCTTCCATTTAACAGCAGCCGTGCAGACAGCAGGTGTTTGTGGTATTGCTGTCGTCTGAGCAGGCTGACTCGTAGGTTGAAGCATTGACATACCAATACCAATACCTCGAGTCATTGCTTTGATAGATTTGGGGCCATTTCGGCCATTACTCTTCGCCATGTCGTCAGTTTTTGTCTTACTTTGCATGCTGCGTGTCTTAATAAGCCGTGATCATTTTATTACATAGTCTGCCAAACTGAAAGTACCGTATTAACAAGTAGGCCTATTTCGACATCACATCAAGTTCCAGACGTAGGTAGGTATATCCATGCACTCTTTCTCGTCCTGATGAAGTCATATGTGTCCAATAATAGGCTATCATTGGTCCAACAAAGCAGATCACTGCGCTGTATTACTCATCCACTTCTGACCAAAACAAATCCTACTTGCTACGGCATATTCCAACATAAAACTAGCGGTGTAGACAATGCTGTAGTAGAAAGTACGAAAATAAAATATAATGCCTAGGCCTCAAAATACTCAAGGCAGACTTGCGTTTCGGTCACTCACTGTTTGGAATGCGAACAAGAGTTAGCGCTCGGGCAGATGTCCCGTGATTGCGTTGCCCCCGCAACAAATGAATCCCGGAAAAATAACTCAATGTGATCTCTGTGCCCTGTTATGCCCGCTGGCGTCGTTGGTAAATAATTGCGTGTACTTGGATGATACTACTGCGTTGGTTAGTTAAACTAAAGCTGTATTATTAAAAAGATATTGAAATGGAATCAATTATCCAAGTAAATATAACGCGTTCTCCGCACCCAATCAATAAAATTGTCCCGACATGGTTAATTATCTCAGATTAATTAAAAGAATATCGTGCGTTTTTAATTGGTGCACGTGTGTACATTTTGAGGATGACCCTCGACATCGAGTTGAAGGAAGAGGCTATCAATCCCGACCGATATGCTTATATATATATTGCAGCAATAAAATACATGTATAAAACACTTTGTTGACTATATGAAGTCAAAAAGAATATTTTTCAATTCAATTTGTTAACAGGGTGATCCAAAAAGATGAACATTATATGTTAAAACTATTGAATAGTGTTAATGTTGTATTGTTTAAGGTATAGTGTTCCCATTTTCAACTCGATGTTATCTTACATTCGACGTACCTGAAGGGTCATCCTTAAAATAGTCGTATTCCAAAGTTTGAGTTGCATAACTCCAATGGTATTTATTTTTCAAAGCACAAATACTAGTATATGAATTGTGCCCAATAAGTAGTAGGGGAGAGCGGGGAGTGTACGCCCTATGGGCAGGTTCGCCCACCACGTGATTCTCATTTTTGCGGCCACTGGTTGAATTTGGCAAACACGCAATAGATAAAGTAGTATGTTGGTCCAACATTAACGTGGCAGATCACCGTAACATGTTTGTCAACTTATCATCCAAAAAACAGTTTTGCCTCACAAAAGTGAATTTTCTTCCATTTTCCATATTGATTTTTTTCCAAATATATTCGTAGAGAAGTAAATTATCATTAAGTAGGTATGGGATTGATTATGGATTTGATGCATGTACCCTATGATGATGGGGCAGGTTCGCCAATACTGGGATTTACAGTTATGGTTTGGCATAATTTCAAAATTGTAATTTTCCTCTTACAGGATAATTGTAGTTATAAAAGCAATTATTAGGAATGGAGTAACACTAATATTAGAGGAGCATATTTCAAAATGTGGTATTTCTTATTATTTTTAAATTCTTAAAGGGACATTAAGTGGTGTTGAAAATTTTAAATGTTTAAAAATTTACTTCAGAATTGCCACTTATTGTTGTTTCTACTAACAAAAACACAGCAAAACTTGATTAAAACAATATCATCGCTATTTATTGAAAAACGCCCTCTATGCAAATATGGTTCGCGTTATGTATCACGCGTACTGCAGGGGGATACTGCGGACGTAAATTGCTCGTTGCGGCTCTACGAGCATTTATGAATCGACGTTTTCTTGTACAAAGAGGGCTGATCTTTCTTAATCCTTATAGGTGTAAGTTCATACATGTAATACAATTATAAAAATATACTAATCCCAGTTTTTATAATAATTGAGGGCGCAGCCTCCAACACATCTCTTAGTGCCCCTTTAACGAGTACGTTCCGCGAAAGTGCACCCACCCCTATATTTTGTACCTCTAAATTTTATTTTGGAATAAAGTAACGGAGAATAACGAATCGATTTATCATTTACTCCTGCTTTTACAATGACAGTGTGAGGCCTAGAGTACTGAGATCATGGTCGTATGTAGCCAATAAGATATCAATCTTTCGTATAATATCAATAGGCCTAGGTCCATTCAATCTTTAATATTGGTGTCTCTAGAACTCTTCAAATGAAAATAGGGCACTCCCCGCTCTCCCCTACACAAACTGGCCGGGTGGTTAACCACGTTTGGCAGTATTTCATTGCATTTTGGTCTATAGCGTCTAAAATGGAACAATCTTGCCAACCTTTTACAGAAATACTGAGACAAAATGTGAGGTTTCTTCTGATAAAAATACGGTTTAGCCTATGATTAAGTTACTAAAACATTGGCTACAACTAGTCGTGTATGTACAGGGGGTTTACGTGCACCCCCCCCTCCCCCCCCCCCCCCCCCCCCCCCCCCCCCCCCCCCACCCACCCAGTACTCAACCAAACCAACTTGTTTGGGTGTCTTTAAGGGTCCTTAAACACATTTTAGATGTTAACAGTGAAAAAAATGGATGCTCTCCAGATATCCAAGCCAAGATGGCCGCCAAAACAGGTCAAATCTCATACAATGACATAGTAATCACATTGTATGGTGAATGAAAGTATAGTTTTAATAGTGGGATGTATGTATTATACCACTAGACACTCATATCCATCCAGAACTTTTGCTTTGTTAACACACCTAAATCCAAGATGGCCGCCAAAATGGACGCCAAAAATGGTGAAATTCCATATATTGGCATATATAAACCAACATGTATGATCAGAGTATAGTTTTAACAATGGGATGTAGGTCATTTCATATTTATTCAGTACTCAAATTACATAATTGCACAATATCAAAAATCACATGTACAGTATATAAAAGAACACATAAAAGACATAAAAGCAAGATGCTTGCTATAATTTTAACGATGGGATGTATGTGTCAGACCACTAGTAGTAGGCCTATAGCTCATATCCAGTATTTTTGTTTTGTTAACACAGTTCAAAATCCAAAATGGCCCCAAAATGGTTCCCGAGAAATGGTTCCCGAAGTGGCTGAAAAAATTGTCAAATTCCATAAAATGGGATAATATCAACCTAAATGTACGATGAAAATATAGCAAACTGGTATGTTCACGATCATAGTGTGATCCGGTCATTCCGGTAATTCCTAGTCCTACCTTTAGGACTACTCTATCGATAATCCTAGAAAAATTGCTCCCCAACCGAGAACCGACCAACCCGAGAACCGAACCCGTGGACTCAGCTGGAGGATGGCTGACTCAGTGTTTCTATATTCTATCTTAGTATAGTGGCCCTCGAGGAGGGCTAGTCATTCCAGTTTGCCAAGTGGTTTTGCGACTATAGTAGGCCTATATCTCCATCTCCATTATTATACCACAGATGGTAGATATCCATGATTATACCACCGATTTGAACCAAACAAAGGTTTTTTGGTAGCCATAGGCCTACTACAACACAATAATAATCAAACGGGTCAACAAGTATTTCAAATAAAAGTTTGTTTTGTTTGAGAATGCGTTTGATTTTAATATATTATTGTAAGCTACACTCCCCTTATGTGGACCCGCCTTATACATTA